>PVJO010034482.1:0-10886 GCA_004026905.1 Hystrix cristata | reverse complement strand
GACTTGCAGAGACAAGGGACACGGATGCAGGTCGAGCTTCGCTCTGCTTCTGGTTACCTGCTCGGCCCTGCAGGTCCGAGTGAAGAGTCGCGGTTCATAACAAAAATGGTTTCTAAGTCCCTGGCTGCCCCAGAAGAAAGCACATATCACAGCACAGATTCCGCGAGCAGCAGGCAGGGCTCAGGGTTCCGCCTGTCCCCGTCCCGTGGTGGTCCCCGGCCACACCATGACTGCGTCATTCCACCCGAGAGACTTTATCCTCCTTATCCTCCTTCATCTATTTTTCTCTCTGATTATACTTTCCTGTTGGATGCTCAAGACCAAGTAAGTAGTCAAATTAACTTCATTTTAGTATTAAGGTCTGTCAAGGCTTTCCAGGCATTGCTTTTGGGGACGTATGAAGGCCTTTTTAGCCCCCTCAGATCTTCACCAGCTGTGTCATCTACCCAGCTGGGTCTGTCTTGCTTAACTACCTGGCTTCCCTTGGAAGAACAGGGACATTCCCCTCTTCGGTCACCCTCCTTTTAACACAATGCTCAATGGCCAGCTCTTGTTCTCTGGGCCCAATAACCCCCAGACTCACCAGAGCCCCTGGGCCCTCTCAGAGGGGTCTATTGTGCCCTGCATCCTGGATGACCTTGGAAAGCAAGGTCAAAATACTGGCTGTCCTCTCAGACCTTTCATCTTCCTTAGCTTTGGTGTCCAAGCCTCAATTGTTGAACACCTAGAAGATCAGTTACGCCATTCTTAAAGTAGGAGTAATAGGTCTTAATCCTATCGTAATTTTCTCTAAACCCTGGGGATGTCAAATATCCCGTCTGTCTTATCGGGTATGGCCTATCACCCTCCAATATCGTTCGAGGTGTCTGTGAGAAGTCACACTCCTGAGGAACGTTACCCAGACCACAGTGACAAAGTTTTATGAGCAAAATGTAAAACAAAGATAATAAGAGCAAAATAAATCCAGTCAGCATAATACTTTAAGAAATATAATAAGTCTAGTTTTGTCAGCATTAGAGTCTTTTCAAGTAGAATGCACTTGCTTACAGATGGACCTTTTGGGCGACTCATTTTGGAAAGCACTGTGCTTAGGTATCTCATTGTCCTGACACAGGAACACAACCTAAAAATGTCCATCATCCGAACAGTGTTGGTTCTGGCGGGAGAGGGAGGACCAGAACATCAGAGTGTTTTTCTCAAGGTCTACACTTCAGACGGCTTGTCCACTTAGGGAACACAAATGTGTTTAACATATAAAAAGTCAGCAATAATTATCATTACAAATTGTAGTGGTTTATATCTGGATGTCTCCCCAAGGCCTCACACACTCATAGGCGGGGCTTTCGAGGGGTGATTGGATCGGGGGAACATGATACTCGTTAGTGGATTAGTCCATTGATGAGTTTATAGCTAAATGTGATGTTGGGAGGAGGCAGGTCTCTGGGCCGTGGCTTGGGTCTATCTTTCTCTCTCCTCTCTTGACCACTTTCTGCTTCCCATTGCCACCCCATGAGCGCTTTCTCTTCTGCCAGGCTGCCCTGCCTCGGAGCCAGTGGACTCTGGACTGAAACCTCTACACACTGTGAGTCAAGATAAACTTTTCCTCCTTTAAACTGTAGGGGTTGGGTATTGTGTTTCGGCAATGCAAAACTAAGACACAGTTATGTAGAAAGTTTTACATGTCAACTTAGCTTTTTCTGTTTCTTAGACTCTGTGGCTTAGCAGTATAGCTACAGTCATATGATTTTTGTATTTAACAGACATACAGAGTTAAACGGTAATGACCAAAAAATCATAGAATGTCTTTTAATTTCTTACAAGCTTAAATCTTCAATGCCTTCTTAAAATTTTATTATTAAAGCAGGGCCTTACTAAGCTACACAGGCTGGCCTCGAACTCATGCTCTTCCTGCCCAGTCACCCCAGTAGCTGGGATTACTGGTGTGCACCACCATGCTTAGCGTTCAAGTCTTTTCTTGATCTAGACTCAGTCTTTGAGTTTTATGATTTTTTGCCTTGCTGCTCCCTCCAGGATATGCATTTCAACTTCAGAATACTAAGGATGGAATCTCATTGGCCTGACCCATATTTTCACTCCAGGTCAGAAGACTTGGTCAGCCTATGGATGAAACATTTTAGATCTATTTTCTTTTCCTGCTCTTATTGACTATCACTGGGGGACAGCAGTAGCAGTGAGTGGAGATTGTTACTTAAATAAGGAGATGAATGGTGCAGTGTCCAAGAGATGTAATTATAACACATCAAAAAGGGAATCCACCTTTCACAATAGCATCCAAAAAAATGAAGTACCTAGGAATCAATCTAACAAAGGCATAAAAGATCTATACATTGAAAACTACAGTACTTTGAAAAAGGAGATTGAAGAAGATATCAGAAAATGGAATGATATCCTTTGCTCTAGAGTAGGAAGAACCAATATAGTGAAAATGGCCATACTCCCAAAGCTGTTGTATAGATTTAATGCAATTCCAATTAAAATACCAATAGCATACCCACACAATTAGAGAAAACAATCCTAAAATTCATTTGGAACCAAAAGAAACCTAGAATAGCAAAAGCAATTCTGGGCAACAAAAGCAAGGCAGGGGCCGTCACAATCCCTGACCTAAAATTATATTACAAAGCTACCATAATAAAACAGCATGGTACTGGCAAAAAACCAGACCCCAAGACAAATGGAACAGATCAGAAGATGCAGAAACGTGTTCAAACACTCTCAGTCACCTTATCTTTAACAAAAGTTCCAAAAAACCTCACTGGAAGAAAGATAGCCTCTTTAATAAATGGTGCTGGAAAACCTGGCTCTCTACATGCCAAATGTTAAAACTAGACCCCTGTCTTTCTCCATGCACTAAGCTAAAATCAGAGTGGCTCAAAGATCTAAATATTAAAACAGAAACACTAAATCTGTTGGAAAACAGAATAGATAGAACTCTTGAAGACAAGTGTAGACAAAGACTTTATGAATGAATCCCCATTTGCCCAGGAAATATCACAAAGAATCAACAACTGGGATCTAATCTTATTAAAAAGCTTTTGCACAGCAAAAGAAACCACCAACAGAGTGAAGAGACAACCCACAGAGTGGGAAAAAATTTTTGCCAGTTATTCCTCCGACAAACGACTAACATCTCGAATATATAAAGGACTCAAAAAATCAGACCCCTCAAATTTAAAGACCAAATCCAAAAGTGGGCAATTGAAATGAATAGACACTTCACAGATGAAGAAGTAGAAACAGCAAATAGACATATGAAAAAATGTTCAACATCACTGGTCATTCAAGAGATGCAAATTAAAACAACCCTGAGATTCCACCTCACTCCAGAAAGAATGACTATTATCAACAAATCAGCCAATAACAAATGCTGGAGGGGCTGTGGAGAAAAAGGAACCCTTCTCTACTGTTTGTGGGAGTGTAGACTGGTGCAAATGTTATGGAAATCAGTGTGGAGATTCCTCAGGGAACTAGGACTAGAGGTGCCATTTGACCCAGCTATTCCTCTTCTTGGTATCTTCCCAGAAGAATAAAAAGCATCAGACCACAGCAATACATGCACACCCATGTTCATAGCTAAATTCTGGAAACAGCCCAAATGCCCATCAACTGAAGAGTGGATAAAGAAAATGTTGATCTTTTATACAATGGAGTACTACTCTGCCGTAAAGAATGATAAGCTTGAGATATTTCTCGGTAAATGGATGCATCTCAAGACCATACTCTTAAGTGAAATAAATCGGACACACATGTTTAAATACCACATTATTTCTCTGGTGTGAGAAACTGAAAGTGTAAATAAAGACTAAAATGTATTATATTGGGAAAGGGAAGAAAATGTCCAAATGGGAAAGGCAACAACGGAGGTGGAGGGGGACAGGAATAGAGGGACAAGAGAAATAAGAAATGGAAGGAAAAAATAGAAATGAGGCTTTTGTAAATAAGGAGGGGGTGAAGGGAGGGGAGGGGAATGGGGAAAAAAAGGAGTAACAAGATATATCGTGTACAGGTGCAAATCCCCTATGGTGAATGTTAACACTATGTACATCTAAAATGTACCATTAAAATAAAAAATTTTTAAAACCGTAAGAAATGAGAATATACTTGATATTCTAATATACAGTACGCTGAGAATCAAATGAGTCTCTGCACACTTTGGGCTCTGTGCACATTTGCATCTGTACAAAGTACGGTGCTCTTTTGTCTGTGAAGAAAGAGTATCCGGTTCTGGGTTGGACTAATGGGACTGCGATTATTTTTGTTTTTCTTCACAAGATACAGAAGTCAAATAAGTTGCTTTTTATTGGCAAAAAAAAAAAACAAAGAAGAAGAGGCTCCATCCCATCCCGTGCAGGAGGGACCAGGAGAACCTCTGAGAAGGCAGAGTGTTCAGGCAGTCAGGATTGCAAAGCTCAGAAACAAGAGCAGTGTGCACATATCCGGGAACGTCTAATGTCGTTGACTGCTACTTGTTCCTGCCTCCTCTACAGTCTTCACCCGTATCCTCAACCTGTTTCCTTCACTTTTCCCCGGTCTACCCAATTCCAAGCCTTTCTTTTGGAAAACACCTCAGCTATCTTTAAGGCATTTATGCTTATTATTTTCATAAAGAAACTGGGTAAACCAGCTAAATCTGAATTACAGATTACAGTGATGGAGTGTAATCAGTTCCTCAGGTGTGTGTATTCAGCGTGTAGGAAGCACGTGCCCATCTTCCAGCTATTCCACAAAGCAACAGTATCTTGGAGGATTGTATTCCAACCACTCTGTCATGTTGAAATGGTAATAAACCATCAGGAACACAACGGCACAGAGAACATCCATTTTTAAATTCCTTGTAACTACTGTAACAGTTTAGAGATTACTGACGTGGAAAGAATATTTAAAATGTAATTTGCTCCTCCTATTTTATTGCCCTCGTTTATTTTCTGTGTTTTGATAAGCTGGGTGATTTGTGGCTCTTGTTTGTTGTCAGTAAAATTCTTTACTGTCTGGTGATGGTGCTGGCTAAATGACAAGCACGGAGAATGAATGATCTTCCCAGTGCCTCTATGAATTAGTTCCAAGGACTTTTATAAGGAGTGACTCCAGAAATAGCCTCCAGTGATGCCCCAGAGCAGAGCAGAGAAGAGAAAAAAGAGAGAGCCGTGTGTTTTGAAATGCCTCTTAGCTGCTTCTGAGAGTCTGAGATGGTTTCCTGTTGAGAACTTCTGCTCATAAGCGTTTGAAACAAAAGCTATTGGACAGTTAGATTAGTTGTGAAATGTAAGGAACATCTCTATAAAATACAGCAGCAACAGGGCTGGGGATTGAGCTCAGTGATTAGATCTGAGTTCGATCCCCGGCACCACAAAAGAAAAAAAAAAAAAAAGAAAAGAAAATACAGCAGCAACTCTGCAAAGTTTTTATAAAGCATTGCACAAACTTACTAGCCAAAAAACTAACAAAAGAAAGTTAAAATGGTGGCTCGCAGGTTTAGAAATCGTGGGTTATTGTCTTGCCTGCGCTCCCAAGAAAATATATTGGTAAATTTGTTTATTTTTCTCTTTAAGAAGTATCAGCTTTCTCAGCAGGAAAAGTAAAATAATTACGATTCCTTTCAGGGTTTATCAGAACTCCTGTTTTCACACACACACACACACACACACACACACACACACACACACACAAGTTCCGTGATTTTTTATTCTCTTGTATTCATGTCCTACAAAGAATTAAACTGCCCACTAATGCTTTTACAACAGACGAAGTCACACAGTAAGATTCCACTCTTCTGGTAATTCACCTCTTCTAAGAGACCTTTCAATTTTATATCAACTGTTTACTGAGTGTTGTTGGTATTAAAAAGCAATTAAATCCTCATGAATACCTAGTCGATTTATAAGTCTATTTCCCAACGTTTACCAAGCCTGAACAGTAATGGATTAATGTGTCTGTGATTTGAAAGGGGTGAGCATTCACAGTGGGATGGCAAAGAACTCTGAGCACGCAGTGCCATCATTGTGTGCAACGAGAAAGGCGAATGTGGCTGAGGACAAAGCAGACGAGACAGGAAGCTACGTGGAAGGTAGTTCGCACCAGCACGTCACAAGCTATGAGCATAAATAGGAAGAGGACAAAAAAGAGAAGCACTGAGTTCTTTAACCCATAGAGCTTTCCTCAAATGTTTGGAGGTTGTACCATATACCTTCCCTTACATCTGCAAATTTTTGCTCTGGGCTGACTTGATTCTGGCATTCAGAATGGATCCCGCAGAGGAACAGATACAAACGCACCGGTGCCTGGTGCCGTTTGAGCCCGGTGGGGCAGTGGAGAGAGCTGGGCTAGAACCATGAAGACACGGGTACTAATTCCAATGGCGATCTTTGCACCAATCACATCATTTCTCTTTCCCTAGCTGCCTCTTCTATCTTATCAGCCTCTCTTCCTTTTTCAAGGCTCATAGGAGAAGGCCCCATGATAACACCAAGTGAACTGCAGAGTGCCACGTTCTCATCTATGACATAAATTCCATAAGAAGAAGAGCGAAGAGAAGAGCACCCAAAGCTTCCTTGACCAAACTACATCTCTCAAAAAGCTCAATCATAATTTTTCAGCCTTATCGTCTCCCTTGAAGTGCTTGCAAAATTTTGGGAAAACAGCCAATCAGCTTCCTCAGTTGTCAGCAGGAATTCTTTTCAGCACATTCGTCACTGCGTGTCTCTTCTTTGGGGGACAGACCCAGCAGCTGCAGAACCGCTGGCTGTATTCTAGGTATCATCACCTGTCCCCAGCTGGTTGGTGAAACAAGATGCGTGTCTTCCAGCCGATGCTTAGCTACTTATCTAAAACATCCATGGTGATTCGTTCAGACGAGCTGTGCTTAGCTGCATCAGCTGACCAGTATTCAAATTCCAGATTCCTGAACTTCGCAGTCTTGTTTGGCTTTGCTCTGAAATCCGGGCAGCAGTCGGGTCTACTTTCACAGTGTCCAGGTTCTGACCGCTGTGAGCAGGACGACTGAGCTCAGACGAAGGGTTTCATAGCATTAAAACACATCACTTCTGCCATGACTTCCCCTGCAGCTTCCTGCTGCAAGCCATCACCCTTGTTTCACCCTTGTCTCTTCAGGACCAGTGAGGTGGCTCTTAAGGTTTTACAAACAAGCTCTTAAAGGTTTTACAGTAAATATTTCCCGTGAGCTCTAATACCTGCGTGACACATAGAACATGCCCCCACCATGGTGACTGTGTGTTGGACTACTCAGCGCTTGCAATGACCATCATTGCATAGAATTTCTGTACATGGATCACACACATGGACTTGACCATTTGTAGCTCTTCCCCACTGGCTTGAGGTTTTTCTGGTGGACCACAGCTCAGGTCCACAGAACTGTCCAGCAGAAAGACAGGTTGAAGAGTACAACTACAGTAAACAAAACATCCTAATGGGAGACATGTAGTAGCTCAGGGAAAATCTTGATAGCCTCCTTGCTCGGCTGTTCTTCATGTTGGAATAAACCCAAATTGAGGCAGTCTCAACCATTAGGAAGCCCTAAGTCTGGCTGCAGAATTTGCCAACCACATAATTCACCAGCCTGACTCAGAGCAACAACGTTAATTCTGTTAAAACAGAACTCAAGATTATCCATTAAGAGGCCACTTGGAAGCTCTTGTCTCACTTGTAACACAGAAGGGAGATTTCTGCCATCGAGAGTCACAGCTATCTTTGTGTCTGAGTTTTAGATATATACACAAAATAGCCCAGAAGTTCTTTAAAGAAATAGGATTTGTATGTCATAAGATAAGCAGCCCTGCTTATTTATTCCCCAAACATTTTCATGTATATTATCATGCAAACCGAGAATCAGTTATACGAATCAATGTGAGTTTATCTTAATTGATTGGAAGATAAAGCTCCTAAAGACAACTAACCAGCCAGCCAGGTACCAGGCCTGAGCTGCAGATTAATGGAACTGGAAGGCTGGGAAGAACCGCCCCCTTCCTTTCTTCACACACTTACTGTCCTTTCAAGCCCTCTGTGTTGATATAGCTCAATCGGAAGACAAATTACACAGCGATTTTAACAGGGGAACTTTAATGTGAATAATTATTAGGCTACCATATGAGAAGAACTATAAGAAAGTTGGAAACAGATCTCTAAAATGTACCTTAGGACTGAGAAAGAATCATTGAGAGACAAACTTGGGACCATGGTTTCCATCTCACTGAAGAAAGTGATGCGCCTCAGAGAATGGCAGGCGCCACACGGCTCACACCTCCAGATGTGCACAAGTGACGGGGGGACCCCAGCGGGAGGCAGCTGTGCAGAGGTGGTACACAGACAAGAAAAGGACCATACATGCTTTCTCTTCAGTTTATCCTGAAGTGTGATTTAAAAAAATGGATAATGTTTAAAAGAATATTTATTACAGTAAAAGACATATTGCCATGACTCCCCCCCCAAAAAAACCACTCTCCTTCACTTCAAACACACATGTCCCGCGGTTCTTACCACTTTCTGCAGCAGCTCTGGTGCCCCCTCTCCTGAGTGTATAGTTGTTGCTGTCCTGGTGGCCTCAATGTCTTGAATGAATTCAAAATGTTTCCCTTTCCTGGTCATTCTGGTTTTGGGGATGAGCCGGAAGTCACACAATGCCAGATCCAGTGACTAAGATGGATGAGGACACAGCAGCATATTTTTACAAGCTGCCTTTCCATTGGATGGTGCTCGGCAGCAGCATTCACCATGTTTTTGATTACACCTTGTAAACACACAAAAGAGGACTCCCAGAACTGCTTCGGAAGGTGGTGAAAATGATGGGGTGAGTGTGTTTGAGGTGAGGGGAGGATCTGAAGTGATTTTGAGAAGGGGGAATGGCAGTGCGTCTTTGGTCATTTTTTTAAATTTAAACATTCACCTAATATTTCAGTGGTCTCTTATAAGTTAACATCTACCGAGTGCTTACCACAAGTAGGCCTGTTAGACTCTAGACTTGATCCTCTTCTCACTGAGGTCACCATATCGCCAGAGGAAAAAAACCTTTTAGCAAAGAATTAATCACCACTGTGGCAACCAAGAGAAACACTGGTGCTTTGAAGATGTGTTTAGTGCAGAGAAACTGAGCAGTCATGGGGACAAGGAAGTATGTCACAGTTGCGTCTTGATGATTGGCAAAAGTTGGCTAAGACATTTAAAAAATATTTTGGGCTATTTTGTTTCTTTATTCTTAGATTTTTCTGATCATGTACTTTGCACTCTTAATTTGAATTTTATCTGCTTTGGAACAACAACGTATAATTCTAAACGCTTTTTCCTTATGGCGTGTCTTACACCAGCACGCTGATGAGATGCTGTCACTGCTGCGCTGTCCCTCACACGGCACCGTGCCCTTTAGCTCCTCTTCATCCCTCACATTCTGGTAGCGGACTCTACCTTGCTGGCCACCAGAGTGGGCATATCACTATGAGTAGTCCATTAGTGTACTCAACCGCCTAAGCAAAACTGGGCACACCCTCAGGCCCATAGCGTTCTTCTGATGAGCTGAGGCTGGTTGGTTCCCCAGAACTAAATCTGTAAGGATATAAACACAGAGTTCCTCAGAGCTGGAGCTGTATGCTTGTGAGAATAAGCAGCTTGCAAGACAGAAGATACAGGAATATGCAGAGAGAAAGAGATGGAAATGGAAACGAGGAGCAAGAATGAGGGCGAGGAGAAGAGACAAAGAACAGTACAGCCTTGTCCCTACCCGGCCACCCCCAAGGTCAGGCCAGCCTGGCCTCTTGGCACTTAGACAACCCAAAGAGCCCGAGCAACCAGGGCTTATAAATATGTGAAGACGCATCATCCATTCTGCAAAGGGTCTTGTTGATTGTGCCAACATTTTCTTATTTAATTTCATTCCTGACACATAGTAGGAACAGAATAAATACTTGTGAAATGAATGACTCTAACAATAAAGATTTTAAAACAGTACACAGGAATATGGGGCTTTGTCATTGACACTCTGTTCTGTTTTATTTTTGCAGCAGTGGACAGATCCTAACCAGCACTGTCTGGACAGCTTCAGGGACGCGGACAGGAACTGGCTCAGAAAGCAAGCACATCGAGGCTGTGAGCGTTAACTCAATTTTCCAAGATGAGATATATTTGAACTCACAGTTATTTAATAAATGCCCCATCATAATCCTTCCTCCGGAAGCCTTCTTCCTGTTTCTTTTTTCTTCCATGTACTGATGTACTAGTAAACTCTACTTGCCCTTCTCCCTGTTCTGTGGATCAGCAACTATGGGCCATCATCTGGGGGTCGAAAGAAGGAAGAGAAAAAGCCATCGTCTGCTGCCCTCCCAAGCAGATTTACTGCTCTCTGTGATCAAATATCATTACAAATGAAAACCTGGTTATGCAAACATAGAAGAAGAGGAAGACAAACAGCATCATGTCTTGGGTTACATGGTTAAAAGCAAGTGTAAGGTGCAAGTGAAATTAATGAAAATGAGCTTATAGAAATAAAAGTGTTATTTTCTACTCTTAAATGAGCGAGAGGTTGCCTTTCAACAAGATTTCTTACTAGCATTCAGCCCAAAGCATTCTATTAGAACACAAAATATTATCAAATACATAGAGAAATATGTTTCTTCATTGCAATAGAAGTTTGCATTTGGAATTATTTAACTTTTGTACAAAATGAGCTAGAGGGAAAAAACATGAAATTACCTCTAAATTCTATTATCTGTAAAGCCACCACTAAACTCACCCTATAGAGCTTGCATAGGTAGCTATCTTTTCTTTCCATCACTTTATTTTATCCCAACACATGATGTGATGGAAAAGCCACAGTGTCTTGAATCAGGAAGTTTACTGTGCATGCAGACAAATCACTTATTCTC
>PVJO010034481.1:0-10891 GCA_004026905.1 Hystrix cristata | reverse complement strand
AGTCCCTTCAGTGTCTCACTCTCCTTGGTGCCTTCGAGAGCCTTGCTGATCCGAGAGGGCCCTGGAGCTTTGTTCTCCCCCTGAAGATGCCTTCCTCCCGTGCCTGCCACTTCCGGAACAGGACCCACCCCCCCTCCAGTTTCAAGAACCCCACTGCGAGACTTGTCGGTTTGAGCCATTTTTAAGAGACTCAGGGTCAGGACACCAGTGCTCCTTAGGAGCTAAGTCCCTCAGGCAAAATTCCACGAGGGCGAACCACTCCTGCCTTCCAGATGTGGATGGTTCAAAGCTAACTGTTCTAGATGGCATGATAAAGTCCCCATCATCACCCCATCAGTCTTCTGGCCAAAGTTCAGATGAGACAAGGACTTGGTTTGTCAATTGTTCATTAAATTTGTTAATAATAAAGACCTGGGTCTTTGAAAGTCATAGACTATACTCTGTGTCAACAAGGACAAACCATCATCTTTCCCTTCAAAACGCAGGGATTTAATAAGAACAAAAGAATTTGCCTTCGTTCCCCTCCTCCATATGTGACTCTCTGGAGTCCTTGTTCCAGCCCATAATCCCAGCGTACCAGACCAGCAGCTCCACCTCAATAGGAGCTGGCACCAACTGAGGAGGATCTGGCCCCGGTTGCTGTTGCAGCCACAGGAGGGGATGAAGACTGACTTTATCCACAGTTCAGGAGGAAAAAACAAAAACAAAAAAAACAGGGTGCCCAAAAGATATCCAGAATGTTCCATTTCCCAAGGGCTAGAGGGGCTCAATCCTTCTTCTCCTTAAAGTAAGTCTCTCCTGGCAAAAGTCAATTTACAAATATTAGCTAATTGATAAATTTACTTTTGGCTTCCTGTTTCAATTAGTATTTTTGTTTCATTAACATACTTAAAACATTTCTTGTGCTTTATAAATTCTTATGCTACAATTAGAGTTATCTTGCTCTTCTTTCTGCTCTCTTCTAGTTTAAGATAAAAACTCGGACTCAAGATTAATTAAAAGTCTGTTCATAGGGGCTGGGGATTTAGCTCAGTGGTTAGAGTACTTGCCTCACAAGTGCAAGGCCCTAAGTTCAATCCCCAGCACCAAAACAAACAAACAAACAAAACAAAACAAAAAACAGTCTGTTAATAGCCTGCCAAGCTTAAAAAATATAACAATCTGAGACTGAAAAAAAAAAAAAAGAGAAAAGGACCCTTTAAAATAGAAGCGGTTGCTTCCATGTTTGATGTGAGTTTATAGTAAATAAGGTAGAAAAGGAAAAGGAAATAAAAAGGCTATGAGATAGAGGGTTTTTTTTGTTTTTGTTTTTGTTTTTGTTTTTTTTTTGGTGCTAGGTGGGATTGAACTCAGGGCCTTATGCTCGCATGGCAAATACTCTGACTACTGCAAATCAGCACCACAGTGGAGAGCAAGGAATTGGATTGAGCACACAATGAAGACAGACGCAAGCTCTCTGGAATCCAACCCAGGGTTGGAACAAATTTATTTCTTACAGAGTTGGTTTTATAGGGAAGGAGTATGGCAGGAGTATGTTTGTTTAGTACATGCTCAAGAAACTGATTAACATCACTTCATAATTTAGTTTATCTTTGACAGCAGCTTCCTAAGCTACTTCTTTGTTGCTGGGCATTTTATTTATGCCAGAAGCCTGTTCCTCCTGTGTGTGTGGACCTCATGGTCAGCGACTCCTCCGTAACTGTTCCTTGGTCAGAGTTCTCTAGGAACAAGTTAATTCTTAGCAGAGGAGCTGCATACCACCCATACTCCCACATCTCCCCCTTTTTGGTTTTGTAGCATTAAAGCCAGGTAGACATTCTTTTCTTGCACTGTCAGTCTCAGGATCCACAGGGGTCTTTCCACAATTTCTGGGAAAACACAAGCATATCCTTTCCCAAATGTTAAGACTGGATCAGAGCCGTGCCAAAGGCCCGTTTCTGGATTACGCCAGTGCACCAGGGAAGACGGCTTTTCAGGCTGCTTAGAAAAGTGTAGTTCCATAGGAGTGTGGCCATCTGAGTTACAAGTAAAGATTTTTAAAGTTCATAAAGCTAGATTTCATTGCTTTCGTGATGTAGGAACTCTGGAAACTCCTATTCCCCCTTTCTGTTTCTGTAATTGAGACTTAAGGTGGGGAGTCCAGCGCCTGATCAAAAACTGCAGATAGAAGGTGATCTACTGCAGCATTGCCATCTACAAGTTCTCCTGGAAGGAACATATGAGAGCATATGTAAGAAATGAAAAAGGACAGGTATGGCTGCGGATAGCCTGCTGAAGATCATGAAAAAGAGGAAGAAAGCTGGGTATTAGTTATAGATTTGATACGCGCCATTTCAATGTGAAGGGTCGGCACACTGTGAGTCTGGAGCAATGTTGAGGGGCTCAGGGAAGGCTAAAAGGGCCTCTTTTATAGCAAAGAGTACAGCAGTTTGAACAGTGAATTCAGGAACATTAAAAACCTTTTGAATGTATGGTCTTTCATACCTAGCTCTCCCCCTAGATGTAGTATCAGTAAAGACTGTGACGGCTCCTGCAAGAGGAGAAAGAGAGGTAGGTTTTGGGAAGATCCAGGCTGTAAGAGATAAAAACTGTATACGTTTGTTAGAAGGAAAATGGTTATCATTGTCTCCTGGGAAATCTGCAGCTGTCACCTGCCAACCTGTGAAGGAGACATAAAGTTGAGGTATTTGTTCTTTTGTTAGGGGAATCAAAAGGTGAGAGGGCTCACGCCCCCAACAATTGATGGGTACACTTCCATAGTTTAATAATGAGATTGGAAATCTTATCTACATAGGTCTGCAGGGTCTTGGTGGGCAGATGAGACAGATGGACATATTCTAAGACAGATGCTGGTTCTTGAAATATTAGACCTGTGAGAAGGAGAGAAGTACCAACAATAGCTGTCAAAACAGGTAGTGAAGCATCTATGTGAATGACTCGTGTCTGTTGGATGGCAGTGTTTACCAGTTGAAGAGCCTGTTGAGCTGATTGGGAAAGTTCATGGCGGGAGTTAAGATCAGGATCTCCTCTTAAAATTTCAAATAAAGGAGTAAATTGTTTAGCAGGAATCTTTAAATAAGGTCTGAGCCGATTAATATCTCCCAGGAGCTTTTGAAAGTCATTAAGAGTATAAAGTGAGGAGAGGCAGATTTTAATTTTCTGAGGTTGGATATGGGATTGTTTAATAAGAGTTTGCAAGTATTGATAAGGCTCATGGAATTGGACCCTTTTCAAGTGCTAACTTTAAGCCAGCCTCCTCCAAGCAGTGTTGTAAAGCAGAGAAGGTAGGCTCAGATAAGCATGCACTGGCAAGTAAAATGTCATCCATAGGATGAATGATTAAGTAGAGGGAAAAGACATTCTAACAGGTTGTATCACCTTAGTCATGAATTGCTGACATAAAGAGGGACCGTTTTTTCATCCCGTGAGGCAAAACCTTCCATTGATATCGGGACATCGGCTCCTGAAAGTTGATAGAGGGAACCAAAAAGGCAAATCTCTCACAGTCCTGGTGATGTAGAGGGATAGAGAAAAAACCAATCTTTTAAATCTATGACAATGACAGCTTGGGGAATCATAGAGCATTGAGGCAGCCCAGATTATAAGGCTCCCATAGCCTGTATTGTGGCATTGACTGCCCTAATATCTTGTAACAATCACCAGTTTCTTGATTTCTTTTTTTCATATAGTGAAAATCGGACTGGAGGAATGTTCAGTATGCCCTGTGGGCAGTTGCTCATGTAGTTCCTGAATGGCATTTAGCTTCTTCTTAGTCGGGCCATTGATCAACTCACAAGGGCTCATTTGAGAGTAAAGTGATTGCTTCTGCAGTATTAGGTTGAGGAGAAGCTGTAATGGTCCCTACTATCAATTTTTCTGGCAATAGCCAGGACCAAAATGATCAAGTTTCAAAGGAGCAGAAACGAGTTGAGTTAGTCCCTGCTCTTGTTTTCCCAGCCTTTTACCTGGGAGATATCCTTGTTGCACATCATAAGCTGAGCATTAGAAGAGAGCACCAGACCCATCTGAGAGAAAAGGTCGCATCCCCAAAAATTGAGAGAGAGGCCTTTAATGACATAAGGCTGAAAGAGACCCACATGGCCCTCTTTATCTTTCCACTGAATAAGGTGGTCACTTTGATACACTTGTCCTGGATACACTTGTCCAGATACACTTGTCCGCATCAGTAATGCCCCTAACTCCTACCTGTAGTGGCTGCTCTTGGGGCCAGTAGACATAACTTAATACTGAGATGTCAGCACTAGTATTGAGCAAACCTCAAAATTTCTTTTCTTCAGCTGTAAGTTCTAGCTCTGGTTGATGCCAACCAAGGACCTGTGTCCAGCAAATTTCTCCTGAATGACCAAAAACCTGAGAACCATGCAGAGAACATGAATCTTTTCCCTCCTTTCTGTAAGGAAGGATCAGCAACTGCCAATGTGCTGTCCTGGCTGACAAGTAAAAGCAGTTTCAGTGGACACCATAATCGGTATCTCTCTAGTATAACCAGAATCAATCACTCCTGGGTGAACAATTAGCCCTTTGGAAGCAGCGTTACTGCAGTCCAGTATCAATCTGACAGTTTCTAGTGGCAGGGGCCCAGAAACCCCAGTCGGAATGTGGACAGTTCCTGACTCCCTGGTTGGGCATTGTTGGACTGTTGAAGCCAAATCAAGTTCTCCACTCCCACTTGCTGTCCGCTGGAGACTGGAAATTGTGGCTGTAGAGTAGGGTACACTATCTTGGGGCTGGGCTGAGGGTTGCCCCTCATGGTTGTGTTCTGCCTGTTCATCACAGAGTCATCCCAGAAATGATTGTTCCATGGGAAATATTGAGCCTGATTAAACAAGCCTTGGCCAAATGAGTATAATCCCAGGGAACAAAGGGCTGGCAGCTTAGGACATCTAACATGGTCACAGGAAAAGGCGCATTGACCCCATTAGAGAGGACACTTTCTCCAAGTTGCTTTACCAATTTAAAATCTAAATCAACATGAACAGATAATTTTGCTGATTAAGTACTATAGGAAAAGCTAAGCAGTCCTGTGGATCAAGATCACCATCATAATTGTAAAAAGTCTGTTGCAGGGGAGTAAGTTACCTCCGGGGAGCAGAAGAGTGACACTTGGAGGAAACAAGAGGCTCAACAAGGGTCTCAGATTTGAGAGGTGGTGGTACAGATTTTAAAAAGAGAACCTCTTCACTCCCTTCATCAGAACTTTCTGTACCAAGTGGTGGAGCCGTGGGGAAAGTGTGTCCCTCATCCCCCAAAGCCGTCATTCCTTTTTTTTTTTTTTTTTTTTTTTTTGGTTCTGGGGATCGAACTCAGGGCTTTGTGCTTGGTAGCCAAGCACTCTAACCACTGACCTAAATCCCCAACCCCAGTCATTACTTTTGATTTGTCTCAGACTGGCTCAAGCACCACGGCAATGGTCCTCCAGACACTAAAGAATTTCACAGGAATTTGCACACCTTCCTCATGTTTTTGCTGAATATTTTTGCCAATTCTTTCCCAATTTTCAGGGTCAGGGTCATTTGGAAACTGAGGATTATATTCCACTGTAGTTTCCATACACTGTTCTAAATCTTCCTTAGTTACTTTTAGGTCTCTTAGTTTAAGCATATGATTCAAAAGCAAAACATAATGTTTTCTTAGGCTTTCAGAAGTCCCCATGTCCCTGGGTGCTTACTGGTCTTGAGTCTTTGTGTTCCCTGGGCTCATATGTCTCTTGACACACCAAATTTGCCTCTTGATTTAGGAGCGAGTGTCCTTCAGGTCTCTCTTTGGGCACCAAGTGCCATGAGCCAGTGCCACAAGAGTCTGGCCGAGAAGTAAATGAGTCTTGGGACTCTTGTTCAATTGGGCTTCCCAGTTCCTCCCCTTGGCAAGATGGCTTCTGGTGTTCAGATCATAAGCAGCTAATCTCCTAATGAAGTGGATCATCTCTTGCCTAGAATCCATTAAATTACAAATGCTTGCTATACCATATCACCCATTGAGCCAAAAATGGCCAGTAAGTGGTACTTCTTGAAGAGAATAAGCATCAGAGGAGAGAATGAGGCAGGCAAGCCCCAGGGCCCAGGCTCTGGGTTCTAGCAAGGAGTCATGAAATCCTTCCCCAGCCCTTTGGAAATGGTAATGAGGCAGGCAATTGTTGACTCAGCCTGTCCCTAATCAGAACCTTTTGTGATCAAACCCCCCTCCCCTCACATCCTGTACCCATTGCCTCTGTGTTCCTCACTGATAATGGGGATGTGTACCTGTGTGTGTTTAAGACCCAATCATGTAGAAACTGAAATCCTTTCCTTATATAGAGAATGAGGGAACTAATGAAGCGGGATGATGTAAAAACCTATAAAAACCCTGATGTCGCTTTGTTTGTGGCCCAGGGTCTTGGAGGGTGAACTCTCTTGGGTCCATGGATGTAAATGAACCTGAGTTCTCCAACTCTGAATGGCACTTCGTTCCTCAGGGTCTTTTTCTGCAATATTTTATCATTTTGGTGTGTATTGTGTTAGATAAAATGATCCAGAAAGCAATTATTGCCCTCTTTGGAGTTTTGATGTCATTTTACCAGGTGATTCCAATGAGCTAGACTAGAAAGTATCTATGTATAAGAAGAAACAGTTAACTTCCATTTGAATTAAGGAAGGGGAGATTAATCTCATTCTACAGGAAATGAATATTTTTTGGATTCTCCCTTTAGATATGCCACATGGTGCCTTCTACATTATCATAAGTTAAAAATATGATGAACATACATTTTATTAAGAATTTAAAACCCTTTTATATAACAGCAGTTAATGTGGAAGAACAGACACAAAAGGAAAACAATTACTTGTGGAAAATTTCACTGTGTCCCATTTGATCCTACTTTCTGAACATTCTTCAGACCACTGCAGCTCCTTTCTGTCCTTACTTCTACCACATTAATTCAAACCTTTGCTATTTTCAAAAAAATTACCCCGAAAGTCTTCCTCTTTCGGACTGCTAACATACTCTTTTGTAAATCAAATAATCTCCTGGCATGTGTTATACTCGTTAATAGCTCCTCTAATATTTCAAGGGTAATATCTGAACTTTTATCCCTTGGCTTTGGGGCATTTGTTTGTAGACACCATAATACTCCCTCATCTTGAATCTCTACGTTTTAGTCCCCAAAATGTATGAATGTGTTACCTGACAGAAAAGAGTCTTTCTTGATCCCTCTAAGTTAGAAATCTCAAGGAGAAACCCTAATTTAACCAGGTGGTTCAGTGTGATAACAAGGGTCCTTAGAAAAGAGAAGCAATGAGGTCAAGAAGAGAAAAAGGGCAGGAGACAATGGACCTACAAAATGTAGCGAAGATGGAGGAAGGAGCCCTAGGCCAAGAATGCAGGTAGAGTCTAGCATTGGACAAGGCAGAGAAAGGAAACCTTGTTTACACCTTGACTTTAGGCTTCTGACCTTTAGAACTGTTAAGAAAACCAATTCATAGTATTTTAAGGCATTAATTTTGTGATAATTTGGTAATAGCATATTTAATAGGAAACATCCATAATATTTAAGAACTGGCACACAATAAGTATTCTATAAGTATATGAAGAATAATTAATTATAATATGTGTGAAGTTCATTAATATCCATAAAATCTTGCATATTTATGTTTTCTGGGTAGATGATGGCTTATTAGAAAGCAATCCTATAAGATTATAATGATGAAGAGTGATGCCATTTGGATATTCAGTGTGGTCTCTATTTATTTATTACCCAGAGATGTGTGAAGGAGATAAATGCCATTCCGTGTGTAAGAATGTAGCCTCTGCTGTCATCCTGCCGGGATCCAAATCCTGGCTTAAATGGTCCATGTTTCAATCAATTTGTGCCTTAATTTTTCCATTTACTTAATTTTTCCAAAGCATTTTATGGAGATTTGAGAAAATAAAACATTGAGGTGTGGCTGATCTATAGTAAGTGCTCAATAAATTTCAACAATTATTACTACTGTTATTATTATTATTATAAGTTAAGGTTTGTTTTGAAGGACTTGGGTCATAGATGTAAATGAAACATTTCAGCGGTCAAAAAAGAAATCAATTGAATTTATTTGGAAAATACTCTCATTGGATGTTCTTTTATCAAATATCTTGGGAATTGCTTGTATATGTAGACCATATTCTGAAATTATGTTATTCAATAATAAATTTGATATTATTTTGGCTTTTATGGATTAACAATTGTGTTAAGTAAAACAAGTATTTCCTAGCAATTTATTTATGGTTTTTTCAGTTTGAATTATTCAAATAAAAAATGGTTAAATAAATAACAAGTCTAGCATTTATATCTAGTCTTACTATCACTGACCAAAAAGTCTGACTTAATGCAGTGGCATTAAATCAGCAAGCAACTGCTTGAAAGTAAAGTGATGTTCTTGATAGCCACAAAGATTTCAATTGGAATTCTTCTGTAGACAGTTTTTCTTTTTATGGGTACAGTGAGGCAATATTTTTATTATTGTTTTGAACCAGTGTTTATGGGTTTGGGTTTTGGCAGTTTTCCTGACTATTGTTATATTTCTGATTGAAAACCTGTATTCATCTGCTTTGCGTGATAGTTCTATTTAGATAAAGAAGTCTCGGCAATGCTTGATTTTGCTGGTTTAGGTCATTCATATTGCTGCTGCTGGTGCTTTGAATGGCAACATAAAGTGAACACATGTTTACTAAGTAGCAGACACTGACAGAGAAATGAAAACTAGAATGTATACTGCTCAGGTTCAGTTAGTTTAAGAAGGCGCATAAAAGCAGCTTGAGTCTGACTGTTCTTTTTGGTTTTCTTTCATAAAGTAAATACTTTCAAGAAATATATCATAATTCCCATATATGTGGATATGTTCATGTGTGTATTGTCCTTATAAAGAATTACTATTCTTTTCAATGCATTGTCAAATAAGAAATAACTATTTCTAGAAAGTTTCCTGTTCTTTCTTTGATAGAATCATTTCTTGAACTTTATGTATTGAAGACTTAACTAGGTCCAATATTTGATGCAATAGCATATTGACAATGGCCTTCTATCTTTAAGTACGTCTGCCAGTTAGTAGTTTATTATTATTAAATATTATTTTATGGGCACATTATTTTATTCATTATTCATCTATTTATACAGTCTCTCAGTTGTTTATTGAATGATTTAAGAGAACTTATTTTTTCCAGTTTTGCACTTAATTTTAGATATGCAGTGAAAGTGATATATAGCCCTAAACTCAAGAGATTTGGATATGATATATAGTTCGATTTGTACTGCATTACCAAAAGAATTGTCGTTGTCATGTAAATTTTACTTTTGCTGTACTGAAACAATGTGAGTGAATGAAGACCATTTGGAAAACACTTGGATTCAAGCAAATTTAGGTTTTCTAATATGTATGTTGGATACCAAGGAAAGGAAGATAATTAGCCTTGTGTGATCTACATATTGTGGGGAAATATTTGCAGGTAAAAATAAACTAGTCTGCTTAAAGATGCAGTGGTCCAGTTACCACATTAATTATCTTGAAATATATTTTGTTCAGATTAGTTGTGTGAATATAGTCCATGTTCCCTTTCTTTCGCAATATAAAAATTGATTATATTTAATGAACATTTATTACCATCTACTTTCAAGACATTGCACTATGTATCACATGCCATAGCTACCAGATTGTAGAATTTGCAAAATAGCAACATTTTGAAGAGAGGTGGAATAAGAAAAGCAGAGAAGAATGAAGTTAGAAGACAGGTCTGGTTAAATGTTTTGTGTTCTCAAAGTGTTTTTGGCTGAGAGAATAAGGAAATGCATTTGAGTGACATCAGTCTTTGGGGCTTAGCAATAGGATGATGGAAATACAAAGGTGTAATAGACAGTATTGTGGTAAATGTATTCACCATTCCTACTGGGCTAGAACGTAGAAAAGAATTATCTATTCTCCCCTGCTTAGGTCTGATTTCCTCAAATGATGATTTGGTGAATAAAATGTGCCCCATTTCCAAGAAAAAGCTTTAAGAGCCACCAGATTGTGCTGCTATGTCTCTGTTCCTTCTGCCAAGAGAATACTGTGTTCTAGATCCAAGTAGCTCCATTATCTTGTTCTGGGAATGGATAGGGACAAGGAGCAAAGATCTGAGAAAGATCTGAGTTGAAATTCACTTCTGTTTTTGGGACAGTTAAATTGTGATTACGTCAATTTGACTGGGTTGGGAGCCACCCCAAAGGTTGCTAAGAGCACATTTCAGGGTGTTTCTGGATGGATCATGGGGGAATGACCTTGGCTACTATATCTGGTCTCTGGCCCTGTTCCTTTCTGGTTCTTCTCCCATGCTCTGTTTCCCAGGCACCAAGAATAAAGGACGTTTGTGCTGCCATGCCCTCCCGCCATGATGTTCCTGCCTTGGAGGCTGTAGACCATGTACCGAATCTCCTAAAACCATGAATTCTGTTTAACTCTCCTACTTTAAGGTGTAGGTTTTGGGTATCATGTCCCAGTAACAGGGGAAAACTGACTAATACAGTTCTTTTAATCATTAAGGTTTGAGAGCTATTTGTTTCTGCAACAAAATGTATTTTAAGCTGAATGATATAGGAAGAGAATGTTTTGAAAGATGGAACAGGCACACATGCACAAGGTATATATACAGAAAATCAAGCATCTATTGTGGGAGTTGACAAAATTGGCACGCTTGACTTAAGGACAAAGAAAATACAGGAAGCTAGACAATTTGTCCCCCTAGTGTAAAAGAACTCATGATCTTAGATGCTTGAATTACTAGTGGTTAACAGCCAATTTAAGAGGCACTGTGTAAATACTAAATGTTTTTACTAGAAAACTTTCTTAGAACTATACTTAAAGAAATATTAAGTGCAAGAAATAAA
>PVJO010034480.1:0-10895 GCA_004026905.1 Hystrix cristata | reverse complement strand
TGTAGGCAAGGACTTTCTGAACAGAACTCCAACTGCACAGGAAATAATACCAAGAATCAACAAATGTGAGCATATTAAACTAAAATAACTTCCCCATAACAAAGGAAATAATTATTAAAGAGACAACCCATAGAATGAGAAAAAACCTTTGCCAGCTATTCCTTAGACAGATTAATATCTAGGTTATATAGATTATATAAAGAAATCAAAAAAACTAACCCCCCCATAAAAGACCCAATCAAGTAACGGGCAACTGAAATGAACACTCTTCACAGAAGAAATACAAGTGGCCAATGAACAAATGCAAAAATGCAAAAATGTTCAGCATTCTGGGCCATTATATAAATGCAAATTAAAACAACACTGAGAGTTCATCTTACTCCAGAATGGCTATCATCAAGAAATCTAACAATCCCGAAGCTGCAAGGAAAAAGGAATGCTTTCTACAGTATTGTTTGTGGGAGTGTAAAGTAGTTCAACAGCTATGGAAATCAGCATGGAGATTCCTCAGAGAATTAAAGCTAGAATTCCATTCGATTCAGATAGTCCCCTTCTTGGTATATTCCTGAAACAGTTAAAAACATATTACAGCGACCCATACATACCCATTTTATAGCAGCACAATTAACAAACAAGTCAATCTTCGAAGTGGCTTGTATGTCCATCAACAGATGAATAGGTAAAGAAAGTGTTGTATTTGTACACAGTGGAATACTACTCTGCTATAAAGAAGGATCAGCTTGAGTCATTCATAGGACAACGAACGTACCTTGAGACCATAATTTAAAATGAAATAAATCAGACACACAAGCTTAAATATTGCATGTTTTCTCTTAAATGAGAAACTCAAAATATAAAAAAGAATAAGATAAAAGATTGATAATAGAAAATAAGAAGGTAGATCTTTTGCAAATGGGCAGCAGTCTAAGAGATGGAGGGAGTGAGGGAGGGAATATGGAGGGGATTAAAAACAGAATCGAGATGTTTTACGTGCATGTGCCAACTCTCCATGAACAATGTGATCTTTAGTAACATAAATGTATTACTTTTTTCCTCTTTAAAAAAAATAAAAACTTATCTAATGACCTGCCAAATTCAGCTTAGAAATCCAGCAACGAGCAGTGAAAATGATAAACAATTATGTGCACGATGATATTCGCAACAGCCTTACAGTTACTCGATATTGGAAAGCACTCTAGTAGCCATCAACAAGAAAACAAATAAATATTGAGGTCAAATAATACAATGAAAATTACCAGCCATAGAAAGAACTTGCTTATTTATATATACAACAACAGAGATAGCTATAAAGCAAATGAAGGCAGATTATGTGCACATGTACACGAGCATACATACACACACACTCATGGGGGAAGGGGATGAGGAAGGTGAAAGGAGGTGGAGGGAGGGATATTATTTTATTCTATGAAGTTTAAGAACAGACAGATCTCTGATGAGATGAGTCTCAGCTGGCATTGGGGGAACTGCCTGCCAAACTACCCAGGAACTCCCTTGTGGGAAGAAAACATTCTATATCTTGATTCAGACTGTAGTTACTCCAGACATATACAACTTGGAAAACTAATTTAGCTGAACATTAAATATCTGCTCATTGCATGGTATATAAACCACACTGCAGTCAAAAATTTTAAAACTATATAAATACCTAAGTAAGTAGTAGTGAAAGAATCTGTCTTACAAGTGAATGTCCTCCATTTGGACCACATCTAAGACAATTTTCAGTGGTCAGAATTTTTTGAATACTTCATCTGATGAAATATGAGAGCATCTTCTCATTTCCAGACAGGAAATGAATCTTTACCCTTAACCGAATGTATCACAATATACACATTTACACACGTGAGCACACATACACGTATGCACACTGTCAATGATAAATATTGATTACTAAGAACATAAAGGGTACAAAAATGATGGAAATATAAAGACAGATATGATGGCTTTGACCTTGCATCTGGAAGACAACTCCCGAATCAGGCAGACTGCTAACTCCAGTCCATTTATTTAGAGAGGCACAGCTTCAGCAGCCACAAAAGCATTTGGCCCTCTGCAGACTGTCACACTAAGTGAGGCCCCAGAGCCAAATTTCAAAATGTCATCAAATGATCACAAATATTGTTAACATATAATGAGAGTTTCTGCCCAAATTGGTATTTGAGTGTATCTTTACCTCTCGAAAACAAGAGAGAAAGCACTCAAGGGTGCTATTCCTATTAAAACCTTGTAATCATAAAATCATCTTCCCAGCAGAATCTTTAAAGAATATTTGGCTTATAGCTATGTCAAGTCTACGATGGCTTTTGTAATGAAATATGCTTTCTCTATTTTACTTTCCCACTCTTTTATATTTTCTGATGAAATTTTAGTCTCTTGTCAAATTGAGGTCATTACTTTGTCAATTGGCATAGATATTTAGGCAAATTGGCTAAGTGTGCAAACCACGATGACTCGTGGCCAAATGGCAGTTAACTGACTTCTGCTCGCATGGAAAGAAGACAGCCCAATATCCGGTCCAACTTGGTGTGAAAATGATATATAGACAGTATCTAATGAACATATCAAAGCAAAATGTGATGCATATGTTTTTCCTCATTCATAGATGCTCTTTCAGTTTATATTGTCACCACAAGTGTTTCAGTATCCGAGTGCTTAAATTCTGTATAATGATTCCAAATAACATTAAAGCATTCAAATGTGAACATTGGGCCTCACAGATGTGCTAAATCCTGCTAGAGAGAGATGGCAAGAACACGGTTTCAGTGCCCCACAGGGAGAGACATTTTTAGTAACCTTTGCCAAAACTACTATATATTGTTTTATTCAACAGAGCTGAGAGACTCTGTAATTATGTACAGCCAGCAAAAATGATTCTAATAGTCTTTCAAACCTTTAGAGTGCACCTGCAACCGAGTGTAAATAGGAGTAGTGATCAAAATGTATATCTTTTTTGGAACGCTGCTTTTTTTTGTTTTTGTTTTTTTACTTGTAGGCAATGAGAATAAAGGTGTGAGAAATGGCATGGTCTCGGGCAATAAGTGGAATGTAAAAGACCTCCTGTTTGCACTGTAGAAGATTGTTTACTTACAGGTTCCACAATACAAATCATAAAACTTCCAGAATTTACAAAATGCTGAAGTTTTATGGAGCAGTTTTTGAAATCTGAAATTTGAAAATGCCAAAATATTTAATAATTTCATAGAATAAAAGGATATACTTCCCCTACCTAGCAGAAAGTGAACTACAGCAATATATTTGTTATTACTAAAAAGGGCTAGCATTCTAAAGATGATAGGCAAATAAAAGGCTAACAAGTTTAATTATTCACAATGGCACATTTATGGAGAGTATAATGTCACAATCAATGATTACAAGCTCACAAACCACACTGTAATAATTCTACAAGGTGTGTTCAGAAGTGAAATAATTTAAAATTTTAAATCGATAGCATTTAAAGACATTGGAAAATGTCAAATCGAAAAGGAATGCCAGTATTTGTATTCTTTCTGGAGGATTTTTACCTCTCAGATTTTAATTATTCCTGAAAAGATTTCCTAGTACCTAAAAGTAAAAACAAACATTTGCGTTTTCATGTATCAATTAACTCTTTCAATGAAGTTAGATGTGTTAGGTAGCTGTTTTATATGTAGGAAAATAACAAGATTTTTGTGATAACTAAGGTTTTTCTAAGTTTCTCCCTAATGTTCCTTCTTTTGGCTCTTTCTTATGTCCTCCTCATTCTTTTATTTCAAGACATTTTTTGATTCGACTTATCTCCTTTCACTCTGTTATGTGTTAAAATAAAGGAATCACACTTTCTACTGTAAAATATTTCTCTGATGAACTCTTAAAATAACCCTTAAAATTAAAAACAGGAAACTGGGGAAACTGTACACAAAAATTTTCTGTACTATTTTAAAATCTTTTTTGTAAATCTAAATTCATTTCAAACAAAAAGTTTATTTAAAAAAAATATTCCTTATGTAACACCTGGATTCTTCCTGCTTATCTAAAAATATCAGGTAGGCTATATTATTTGCAAAAACAAAGAAAAAAACTTGTGAACATTGGAAATAATTTTCAAAAAATATAACTTTTATAGCTGTTCTTTATAATTGCCATTTCCTACTAAGAAATGATAGCAACAACAATAGCTATACCTTATTGAATGGCCTGATACACGCAAGACATTCTGTTCCGTCTTTTAGTTGTATTACTTCATTTACATCTTACAAAATCCCCAAGAGTTGTTACTTTTTATGCTGAAATTGGTTAAGTATTTTGCCCTTATAAGAGTAACTGGAAGATCTCAGATGGCACTGACATACGACTTCCAAAGCAGTGTTGCTTCCCATGCTGCCTGCTTTCAGTAAGCTATTTTTAGGTACTTAGTGGTTCCAAGCACTGCACTACACACACACACACACACACACACACACACACACACACACACACACACAGAGAGCCCTGAAAAGTTCCTATGAATCCTAAAACCAAAGGAGAAACCTTGAGATTTTATAGTAAAAGCTCTTTTATTTATGAAAGCATGAAGCTGTCAATTCTAGTCTTTGTTGATACTTTTGTAGCCATCTAAAAAAAGATGTATTTAACTAACCGTCCATTAATGGAGCGATGTCCAATTGCTTTATATACCACCAAATTACCTATTAACTAAAAAAGAAACAGAAGAAAATTTCATTTCAGATTACTTCAGAAACTATGGCAACCAGGCTGTTTGGCAGCCAAAGGGTGTAAAATCCAGATTAGATAGATGGATATATTTACATATTCACTTTTACATTAAACAGAGTGGATGACACATCCCTGTATAAAACCTATTATTTCAACACTTCAAGTGAAAAGTGCTAAAATAAATGGCTCATGACTTCTGAAGTGTTAAAATAAACGTTTATTTCAACACTATACATGTCATAAGCCATTTATTTCAACACTTTCGACTTCAGAAGACTTACCCAGACAAGGAGAAAAGATCCCATTTGCTAAGTGTATGTCAGAGGCCAAGGAACAGAGGATAAAATTGGAGTTTTCATGCTACTGTTTGGTTAGGGGAGCTTCCAATCAGGAGGAAGGATGGGAGGTTTGGTGTTTAACACCTTGTGAAAGCTCTGTGGATGCGGTAAACTGTTCATCAACAACCCCTACACTGGCTACAGTTAGATGTCATATTTATCTTAACTGAGTATGAGGCTTGAGGACAGGACTGAGTATCCAATTGCAAATGAAATGCACTGTTTTGGCTATTCCTTCAAGAAAACATATGTTTTATTTCACAGATCCACTTTTTAAAGAGGCCTAATGGAACCCAAAGACTACAGGGAACAAGTTTCCAAGAATAAAGGCAGAGTTTCATGAGTAGAAAATGTGCATCAACTTGAGAAGAATTTCCTGTATGCCAATCTCCATACTGTGTTGTGCACATATAAAATACTTTAATCCTGACAACAATAAGGGGAGGTATGCATTTTTCTTTCTTTATTTTCTTTCTTTTTTTCCAGGGCAGTCAAATCCACAGTGGTTGAGGAATTTGACCAAGGGAAACTGGCATGTGTGGAACCAGGCTTGTACCCCCAGCAGTCTGCTCTACAGTCTGTGCCTGTACCACCTTTCAGCAACAGAGTAGCAGACTGTTCTGTCTCAAACTCTTAAAGTTATGAGGTTTAGGAAGTTGGATTTATCATTACATTTTTCAGGCAGGGCCAAAACAAATGGATGACGATTTTCTCTGTTTTATAAACGATCTCTAGATAAGAAGAATTTAATGATATTTCTACAAGAAATTTGTATTGATCAATGACTGATAATATTAGTATTGACTGTTGAGTAAGGATTACAAGTTCTTTCAGTTTTGCCTATTTTAAAACTATTTTCCTACTCAGTGTTGACTGTGATTGAAATGAATATGAATGATAGTCCATTATTTTTCTCCAGGATGTGTCTAATGACCCATTGATTAAAATGCTGGTAAAATGTTTTCATGTTTAAGCAAACCCTACAGTAGTAGCATACTTCATCTGTAAACAAATTTTTAAATAAGCTACCAATGGCAAGCTCCTATTCCCCCTCATCCTTCTTACCCTCCTTGTCAATTATATTTTCCACTTATTTTATTTACCTAACATCTTTTCTTTATCATCCATCTTTACCTCTCCTCTCTCCTCAGGTGTCTTAGTACTAAGAACAAAATCATTGTGAATTGTTTGATATTCCCTAATTGTTATAGTTTTACAAATATATGAATAATTAGAAAATATGATATCAACCCACATATTCCATATACTGATATATCATGTAATACATAAAATGGACTGCAGAATATCTGCAGCATTCCTGTGCCCATCCTGCCTTCTTCCTTCACACTGCCATTATGATTACTGGCCAGGTCCTTTTGAAATTTCAAAGCCAAAAATTGATAAAGAAAAGTCAAAGAAAGGTTCTGAGATATGATGTTTATTCATCCATATCACATAAATGAGACCTATATTTTTATGAATGAGACAGGAGATTTAAGGATAATTATTGAGAGTAAATTTTTATACTTACTAATGTCTTAGTTGCTTTTCTTTTTGCTGGGGAAGAATACTCAACACTCAAAAATTAAAAGAGGAAAGGTTTGTTTCAGGTCACAGTTTGTAGAAGTTTCAGTCTATAGTCAGCTGGTTCCAAAGTAGTGTGACATGGCCAAGGGGGATGGTAGGTGAATAACAGTCCATAGCATGGCAGGCAGGAGGCAGCAAAACAGTGAGCCTTCCCTTTTTATTTCATTCAAGCTACAAGCCAGCCTATTGGTTGATGCCACTCACACACAGGATGGGTCTTCTGTTTTCAGTAAATCCATCCAGCCACACCCAGAACTACATTAAGCCAGTCAGTAGACTAAACCAGTTACAACCCACATATGATCCAGTATCACACACTCATGATCCCACCACCTCCAAAGCCCACCTATGAACACCTGAGGCTTTGGGGGAACATCTATATATAAGCCATAGCTAAGGAACTAATATTTTCCCAGCTTTTCTTTAAGAAAAGTTCCATGTTATCAATTGAAAAAATCTGAATTTAAAATTAATTTTAAAAATTTAAACATACATTTAACACATTCAAATATTTTCATTTCTTATTTCCATTGAGTGAATCAGGAGACATTTATTGAAAGTTAACTATTACACAGCTACTGTGTTTGGAGGTGGTGACATAAGCGTTAGACCTTGTTCCTGTCTTTAAGAAATTTATAATCTAGCTGAAGGAAGATAAAAATGACTTATTACAATATATGTTAATAGCGTCAGTAAAATCTGACCATGACAACTGAGAGGAACTTTTTGTCTGCCTGAGTTATTTTTTTTATATGAGGAGGAAATATGAGCTAAGTCTGAAAGGATAGGTGGCATATTAGAAGGTAGAGAAGGATGAATGGGAATCACAAACAGAAATGCATAAGCAAAAAGATAAAGATCTGGAAGTAACTGGAATATTAGGTATGCAAAGGATGGATTAGGAGGGAGACAGCCTGGATAGGCACTATGGTGGTTGTCCCTGGGACTCACATTATAGTCCCTTCAACCACTTCTAATTTCGACTGCAGCTACTGAGGTTGGTTCCATGTGTCATTTACTCACCCCAAGAAAGCAGAGTCCCACCTCAAACTTTGCTGAGCTACTTTGTACTTTGTGTCTGAGGGTACTCACTTTGGATTTGAGGCAGTATCATCTAGATGGAAAACAGCAAGTGCCTCATAGGTTCATGCACTGTAGCTATTAGGTCCAGGGAAGCTAACACTCCCAGGCCTGCCCACAGGCTGCTGATAAATAGAGCAAATGCCCAAGCCCTCCACTCTGCAGGTGGACAGTTCTTCAAGGCCTTGTCCACTTCTCAGGTGTTCACCACTGTGATCTCAAATTAACACACACTTGCATTGGCTCCTGCTCCTCTTTGTCCAATATTCCTCCCTGGTGCCTCCTTCCAAGATCTATTTGCAAATCAACTACCAGAACCCAGCTTCTTGTTTTAGTCTTTGCTTTTATGAAAACTCAAACTAAGACAGCGAGAGCTACTGTGGGGCTTGTCTGTGAAGGGTTGTCTAACATTCAGCATTTTGGATTCTTTCTCATAGGAGTGAGAGGGCCTCTGAGAACTTTGAATAGGACAGTTACCAGAAAGATGGTATTTTAGACTTACTAAATGATGGTGGTACTGTATATGTTTCAGAAGGATATTAAAGTGAAAGTAGAAAGATTAGTAGAAGGTCATTTAAGAATTAAGTCTGTAAGTGCATGGGCTTGGGCTAAGTCAAGTCTATAGAGATAGAAAATAGGGCAAAAGTCTCACTCACACCTACCTATAAAAAAGCTTGGGATTAATTAGACATGTAGTATAAGGGTTGGAAGGCATGAACAGGACGCAGAGTTTAATGTCATTAACGATGATAATTTTGAGCTTTATAGAGGACAATAAATTTGGATTGGGGGCAGTACCATCTAGCTGAGCTACTTAACATCATGGAGTATAGCCTATTACTTATATTTTGATTTCTCATGTACAGCATTGATCACACTGCCTAATTATAAATCTGTAAATGTCTTATTTAGAAATAATAGCCTAGACTGAAAGAGGTTATGACAGTGTTGTCTACTGGAAAGATGTGCTTCATAATGCTCAATTGAAAAGCCATGTATGGATCATAAAATCGTGATGTAAATTCTATGTTCTATTCTTAGTAGCAATTATTAGATTTTAATCACTTTAAAAATAAAGCTAAGGGCATCTGTCTCATAAGGTTGTTTTAAGAATCAAATGAAACAGTAAAAGTGTTGCACAAATACTAGTTGCTGTATTATTTTTAATATTTAATCATTTTGGAAATTGGTAGATATTTGAAAATTATCTACATGCATATGAAATTTCTGAGGAGGATGACAAGGATCATGATGATGCAGTTTAAAATTTACAGCCCTTATTATTTGCTAGCTAGATCTTTAAATACTTTTATTTATTTTTATTCTGAAAATAGATTTTACTGTAAATATTTAAGGCATATAACATAATGTATGAGGTACAAGTAGATAGCAAAAAGTTACTATATTGAAGAAATTTGGCAAATTTATAATTTCACATAGTTATCGATTTTGTTTTGTTTTTGTGGTAAGAACATCTAAAATCTAATTAATTAGCATGAATGTTACATAAAGTACAATTTTATTTGTCCTCATGTGGTGAATTAGGCTGCTGGATTCATTAATTCTTCAGATTTGCTACATTGAATTATCTGACCTCCATATCCCCATTGTCTTCTCTATTCCCTATTCCTGGTGAGTATTTTTTATATTATTATCTCTTAATGATGATGGCAGAGGTTGGAGTGATAGAGAGATCAGTAAACATATGACTAAGGTATTCAGTCAAGATGGGGCAGTGATGTCCAGTCAGTGCACGAGATCAGGTGGTATAACTAAACGAAAGGTCAGTGCATAGAGTCAGGGTGGCATCGTGGAAAGAACTCCAAAGAATGGTAGTTGAAGACCATTGCACAACAATTTGGAAAAAGTAATGTGGTAGTGAAACAATTATATTAACATCAATACTTCTTATTTACAGTATTTTATTTACAATAAAACAAGATTTTTAATTTTGTACACATATGTTGTACAGTTACCTTTCACCACTGTCATTCTTGGTAGAGAAAACACTGTAATCATTTTATGGTTCAATGGCATATAATGCAATGAAAGTTCTTCACAGAAAAAATACTATGTTTTCAGACTTTTACTTTCTTTAGCAGTGATTAGTTCTAGAAATATAAGGTATCATCACTTCTCAGAAAGCACTGTAGGTTATAAGATTTCTCCTCTGCAGTTGGCAACATGTAATAAATGTGCTTTATTCCTAAACATCAATCAGTTTCAAGAATGGCAGCTGCTTGTAGAATGGTAATAATAGAAATAGTCAGCTAATGAGTACTACAGACACTAAAACACTGGATGACAAATGTGAAGACTTCTTGTTATGAAAGAACACGCTTACATAATTACGGTTTTATAACTAGTTACATCAGTTTCTAAATATTTAGTTTTAAAGATCTCTGTATCTTTTAAATAACAGCATGGCACTGTTCTGTATTGATGTAAGAAATAGTATATAGACATATGTCTAAGAACTACAATGAACACGTTTTGAGTAGATGTGGTGGCACTAGGTCATTTAATCTGAAGAGTACCCCATTTAAATAATTACTAAAAGTATGGTTTGAGAACATTTTAATTCACTGTTAAGTGTATAGAATTAAGACTGCTTCAATTATCCTAAAATTACACAATTTCCCTGAAATTACACTGCATTTAAAATGTTTAAGCAATTTATGGAATTGTTATATGGATATACTTTACTGAACATGTAGTTTGGCTAAAAAAAAAATGATTTCTATTTTCCAAAGCAAAACTTCATTTTGTATTGAATACATAAAAAATTAGTTCCTTAACTTAGAATTACATTTCACTGGAGAGAGGGTTTATAGACTGAATACTTCTACCAAGTGCCAAAGAAGCATAGTGGATAGTTAAAGAGTTGAGAAAGCTGGTTAATTCCAGAAAGTTCTCAGAGGGGGTGATCAACTGGCAAAGGTTCAAAATCAGGTAAGTAAATCATACGCATTACAAACTTCAGAAACATTTTGAAAGAAGGCGTGAAAGTTAGGACAAATATACTCTACTGTTTTTATAGAACAAAGAGAAAACTGTTCTTGAGTAGATGGCTTATAAAATAACCATGAGATTACAGGTTATGGTGTAGATGGTTGAGAAACAGCTCATTGGCAAGATGTCTGGACTTCTCTTTCTGTGTTAAAGTAGATTCTAAAAAGG
>PVJO010034479.1:0-10896 GCA_004026905.1 Hystrix cristata | reverse complement strand
TCTTTCTTCCTGTCTCTCCCCTCCCCCACGCCTGTGCACACTGAGTACTTGTAGCTTGCTTTTTAGCTGAAGCAGAAAGCTGCAGTTAACAGTGTAGGTGGGAACTCAGACTGACAGGATGATGAGGTCAGACCTTTAACAAGTAAATCAGCTTAGCACAGGAAAGCAGCCACCACAACACACTCCAACTTCTAGATTTGTAAGCTCACAGTCCTCATGTCTATGATTCAAATATCTAACCCAGATTCTTCGGTAGCAAAATGCAGTGGCTACAACTTAAATCAGCCAAATGAGTGAAAGCAAAATGTTTAAACTCATTTCCTTCTAGATTTCCTTACCCCAGATTCTTTTCTACTATATTAATTTCTAAAAGTGTGCCACAGTGTCCTAGGAGAATTTGTGACAAAAGAATTCATTATGATCTATTTTGAGATTCTTAAGGAAAATTCGAAAGTAGTTTATTAAAGAAAAACATCTTCCTGTCAGTCCCCTCAGGCCGATTTGTAGTTATGATATCAAAGTTCATCTGAAAATGTTAATGCCTCTATGTACACATTTATTTAATAACTGAATCATTTAAAAAATGAAAGCGTTAATTACCCATAAGTACACACATGAACACACACACACAGATACACACACACCCATGTACCTATACACAACCTGGTATGGGATGTAAAATAGTATTTTAAGCTTACATATTCTTTTCTCCGTTGGTTAGAAGAGGTGTATTCTCTTAGTGATCAAAGCCTGAAAATGCATATTTCTCCTGGCTCCATGCCTACAGAAACACCTCCTTATCAGGCCTTTTACTTTCACAGACAGCACTACAGAAGTATTTTGTTTGCTCAGAAGTTCTTATGAAAGGATGCAACAGGTCATGTTTTCAATTAACACGAAATCGCCACACGGTTCCATGATGTGCCTAAACTACTTTGAAATCTGATATCAGAATCACTACTTTCAGCAGAAGTAAATGTTTCTGCAACACATTGTTATGTACCAGGAATGTCAGTCCTCCATAGAGATGCAGTATGCCAAATATTCAGATTGCCAGGTAAATTAGTACAGCTTCATATTAAACTTTTATGGTTTTAAACTTGTCGAAAATACTTTTTCTATGGCACTTCCAAATTTAGTTACATTGTAAAGATCATCAGTGGTGCCTGCAAGACGTTGCTTGCAACGATGCTATTTTGAAATTTTGCTTAAAATTTTCCACCTCTTATATCTTGAATGCATGTGATAAGCAGGTAATTGTAGTAGTGCATCATCGCGAACAACATTGAATTCGCTAGTTTTGGTTTTATTTCTGGCTTAATGTTAATGAATTGTATCACCTTGCAAAAGTGCCTTTATTTTTTACATCGTAGTTTCTTCACCTATAGTGTGGGACGTCTGAACAGATTTCTAAGTATCTGCCAGTGCCAAAGTGCAATGATTACCCTCAGGGGCATAACCCTAACTGGCGCATAGTCATGGGCATATAATGCTCTTGTTTATTATTTATAATATTTTAACTAATAAATTATTAATTATAATTTTATGAGTTTATTATATTAAACAATGATTATTAAACAGGAAAAAATTTAAAAATTTGAATGTCTTATATTTACTGAGTGTTTATAACAAAGCATCAAAATTTTCAACGGTGACTATTTTTTGGAGTACAAAGTCAAAAAATTAACAATAGTAATACATTCCCATATGAAGTACAATGAAAATACAAATAGAATGCTACAGCAAACATCATCTTTACTTCAGTTATCACACCCAAGGCCATTTTCACACGTGGCAACAGCACGCTCCCTGCACACATATCACTTACACTGACAGCACATGTGTTTTGCTTTCCTGGCCTTTTTGTAGGACAGAGTTAACATCTTGCTGGTCTTGCTGTTTTGTCAGGAAGTTCTAGTATATTATACAGTGTGTAGGGAACAGGAGCATAAACTATCAGTAAAAGAAAGTACTAATATTTTTACATGTATTGTATGTTTAGGATAAACACCAACACTTTCACATCAGCTATGTACATGCTTATAAGACCGAAGAGATAACATAGCAAATAAATTCCTATGTGAACTACAAAGTAAATACAAACAAAAGTCTACCACAGAGATAATCTTTGCTTCAACTCTCACCCCCAAGGCAGTCTTCACACATGACAACTGCATGTTCCATGCACACCTCTTGCTTACACTGAGAGCACATATGTTCTGTTTCCCTGTCCTTTTCTGTAGGGCACATTTGACACCTTTTTGCTTTTCCTGTTGTCCTAGAGGGTCTTTGTGCTGCTGGGCCTGCCTCTTCACCTGTCAGCTCACCAATGTGCTCTGTGAATTTTTGGTGTATTTTTCTTGTGCACTCGTCATTTTTTTTGTAATCTATTTATCCCACATGTGTTTAGGATAGAGTAGAACACAACCATTAGCCAAAGCTTTATGTTTTGAGTGACATCATAGTTGCTGCATAATTAATAAACAGCATCTATTCTGCCTTTGGTTTGTTGTAGAAAGTTACCATCTCAGGCTTCAGTTTTGTGGAGGTTTCCCTGACAGTATTTCCATCACGGTGGAATGTTGGCATGTTGATATCAGCAGCACCAGATTGTTTTTCTTTGCCATACACGAGGCCAGTGTTCCAATGTTTGGATTCTGTAATCCAAAGATTGTACTACACAATTTTCTGTTTTGAAATTGCAAACATTTTATTAGAATTTCAGCTTTATTCTTGTGTACAGTTCCTATGCTGGTCAACTTATGCTCTGTTAGCAAATGTAACATCATTTTGAAATTGACAAATCAATTGGATGACCATAAAGAATGCTTCCTGTATCCCCCAGGTGCAGCTACTGAGGCACTCAGCCAGCTACTATAATGCTAAAGTACAAGTTTCCAGTCGAAAACTCTGCAATGAGTGTTTTATTCCCACTGTTATGCCCCTGGAAATAAGTTTAAAGAATGAAATGAACTCTTCTTTTACATTTTGATATGCATTTTTTATTTCTAGTTTTCTATAAATCCCATTATATCTTTCCTCTCTGCCTCTTGTTTTTGTAGGTGTGATGGTTAATTTATGTATCAGTTTTACTGAGTTATGAGATGTCCAGGTATTTAACTAAACACTAATTTGGGTGTTTTGAGGTGAGTTTAACATTTAAATTTATGAACAAAGTGAAGTAGTTTGTTTTCTCTAATTTAACAAGACTCATTCAATAAATCGAAAAATCAAATAGATCTGATGTTCCATTGAATAAGAAAGAATTCCTGCTTTAGTACTTGCACTGGAACATGGATTTTTTTTCCTGTCTTCAAACTTAAACAGAAACATTAACACTTCCTGGATCTCAAGCCTAATGGCAATCAGGCTGAAATTATTACATTGGCCTGCCTGGGTCTCCAGCTTGCCAACTGCATATCTTGGGATGTGCCAGCCTCCATAATTAAGTTAATTCATTATAATAAATCACACACACACGCATGCACACACACGTACGCTCGCACATGCACCCCCCAAATACTATTAATTTTATTCTCCTGCGTACCCTAATGCAGTATATTTTTTTATCATACTTGGAAGTTAATAAACATTGATACAAACTTTACTTGTATATCTTATATGATTTATGAATAGGTTATTCTCATTTCCAAATTTCCAAACTCTTTTTCAACAGATTTTTTAACTCTAGTGTTAGCATCTAGAATCATCCCTCTTTGGTGTGTGTGCTACTGTGATGGTTGAATGATTGTGTCAGCTTGTAAGAGAAGTTTAACCAAACTGCCTCAGCAGCCCCACACCCTGGTGTGGAAGAGCCAGCCTGGGGTGACTCATTGCCTGGATGGTATAAAAGGGAAATGAAGAAGGATGAATCTGGTTTGGTTTCTTTGGAGGAGTGCCACATTCACCTTGGATGTCATCTCCTGGCTTCCAGCACAGACTATTCATCTTCCACCCCAGACATATCGGGGTCCAGATAGGAACTTGTATGGGACATTGCAGTGAGCTCCAGACCTTTGGCTGGACCCTTCAGATATCCAGTGCACAGACACACCCTCTGTTCTCTCCCACATCTGACTTGATAGGCAGCCCTAGTAAGCCGATCTTTAAATACTTATACATTTGTATCTCTTGTATTATATCTGTTTCTCTAGTAAATACTGACTGATACAGCTACCAATACTCAGCATGTAAATAATTGACGGATATCTTAGTTACTTTTCTCATTGCTGAGACAAAATACTCAATGCCCAAAGTTAAAGGAGGAAGGATTGAATTAGCTTACAGTTTGTATAGGTTTCAGCCCACAGTTGGCTGGCTCCAAGGCAGGGTGGCACGGCAGACAGGCAGAAGACAGAAAGGCAAACAAGGGACCTACAAGCATTTTCTGTCCTTTATAACTTATCCAGGCTACCTACCCTTAATCATAGTCTCACATCCTTGATCCCAGCAGAACTACGCCAAATTGATCAGCGGACTAATTTAATAATCACACAGTCTAGATGCAGCCCCACCTATGACCGCATGAGACTTTGGGGGGACATCTAGATACAAACCATAACAATGGAAATCTCAAACAGTTCCTCTCATATTTCCAGGTGTATCAGTGAGTATTGCCAATTAAACGTGAATTACCTCCTTATCTAAATAGGTAACATGCCAAGTAAATGTAGAGGTATGATCTGTGTGTTAGATGAAATGCATTTAGAAAACAATGTTGCACTAGAGGAAATAAGCTATAAATACTAAGCAGAATGAATGAAATGTTATGATAGATGTATAATTTATATGTGGAAGAAACATGGAAAAATACTAAATTGATCAACTTTACTAGTTCTGAATAATATCTTTGCTATTGTTTGAATGTTCTTTGTCCTGTAGGGGGTACTTGTGTTGGAAACTTGGTCCCCTGTTTAATAATGATGAGAAGTGGCAGACCTTTTAAGAAGTGGAGACTAACAGGAGTCAATTAGGACATCTGGGACCATAGTGTTAGGAAAGAATTAAAATAGTTCTTGTGAGACTGTGAGTTAGTTTTTGAGAGAAAAGATCAAGCCTGACACCTGAGTCAGTCTCTTGCTTCTTGTCACCATATGTGATCATTCTGTCTCTTAGGGACTCCTGTCATTGTGAAGCCAGCCATCCACCATGAAGTCCTCACCAGGGCAAAGCCATTGTAAGTGCCATACCGCTGGAATCTCCAAAACCACAAGTTAAATAAATGTTGTTTCTATCCAAAGTACCAGCTTTAGGTATCTCATTATAGTAACAGACAACAAATTAACACAATCCTCTGAGATATTAAGAATCAAAAACACTATTTTTTTATATATGCCCCTTCAGCTATTGGTGATTTAGATATAATTGTATATTTGTCTGTATTTCTCACAATAAGATTAAAAATAACTGATATCTGTCAAAATCCAAATTTTGACACCACAATCCCTATATAAATTTACTGAGAATGTGCTTGATGAAAGTATGCCAATTATGGCTCTTTTCATGGATCTTGGATGGAGAGTGCAGAATGACAAAGAAAGATCTACTAGAAAGTAATTAAAGATAACATTTTATAAGGCATGATGGTTTTTTTTTCAATTTTTAAATATAAAAGATTTAGGCATATTCAAAAGGAAATGAGGAAAACATGAGGGTAGAGACCTTATCTTATTAAATTACTTCCCATCACCTTCTTATCTACTGTGTACTTAATAATATTTAATCTATGTAGATAGAATGAATGGTAAGTTTTAATTGAATTTATTATCATATACATTTATTTTCTCAAAGAAGGCTACAATTTTTAAGTGAGAGAAAATTGCAAAACAGCTATGAAGATAAAATGTCTAAGTAATTAGTGATTATACCTGTAAAGAAACAAGACTAAAAAACAGTTAAATATTCTGGACAAGTTGACAACCATGAATTCTGTTGCTGTTGACTCTGTGTACAAACTTAGCCAACAAATTAGTGAGTTTCTAGATAACTGCTAATGGTACAGCAGTTCACATTGTTCAAATGTACTGTAGTTGAGAGTACTTTGTTTTATTTCTTTCTTATAATTATTTAATTACATGATTTAAAGAAAAACAACAATCACAGACTTCTACTTATTAAAAGGTGCACGAGAACAACCCATCATGCTCTTGATGTGAAACATCACTTTCAGTGAGCTACATTGGACTGCACAAAATCATAAAAAAAAAAATCCAAAAAAATCAAGGTCTAAAACACAGTGTTGAAACAACTTTGTCCTAAATCATTGCACTGAAATCACTAGAAAATGTTGTAAGAGGTAAAAAGCATTAAGTTAGAAATAAATCAATTCATGCAGACTCTTGGTCATTCTAGTAATAACTACTATTCATTTTTGTTACTTGAGCTGAATAAAAACACCCCCATCTATCTCAACAAGTAATTCATTCCCAATGAATTTTTGCTATTTTTTGATATTTTTAAACAAAATGTAAAATACACTTGTATTGTTTTATTTGTATATTAATGATTAAAAGGCTCTCTCAGTAAAATTATATTTAGAGTCAAACGAAAATTTTAAACAATAAAATTCAATTTTCAGATGAATTTTTCTTTTTAATTAGTGCAAGTTTGCTGTACATGAAATTTGCATTTGTCTCAGCAGCCAGATGAGCATTTTGATTCACTTTTATTTCTCTTCTCCTTCCCACCCACCTCAGTCACTCCCTCTCTAAATCCCTGTCCCCATTTTCATTATTGCTGTTGTTCTATTTTTAGTTCAAGCTTACAACAATTTAATGTTTACATTCAATATGGCTATTTGGTATGAGTACCTGAAAAATCTTAAATCTTTTTACTTCCCATTAGCCTATCCCTCTCTCCTCACCCTTGGTCCCTTGGACCCCTTCCCATTTGCAAAAGATCTATTTTCTTCTATCACTCCTTTACTTTGCTTTCCATTGGTACTTTGTCTCAATAGAATGAGAGCTACCATACTGTATTTAAGTGTGTGTGTGTCTCATTTAGTTCATTTAGCACTATACTTTTCAGGTGTATCCATTTTCCTAAGGGTGTTTCAATTTATTCTTCTTTATAGCAAAGTAGTATTCCATTATGTATAGATACTGCATTTTCTTTGTCCATTTATCTGTTGATGGACATACAGGCTGTTTCCAAAATTTAGCTATATACAAATAACAAACTCACTGAGAAAGAAATAACAGAAGATATACCTTTCACAATCACATCAAATAAAATGAAATATGTAGGAATCTATCTAACAAAGGAAATAAAAGACCTTTACATAGAAAACTACAGTACTCTAAAACAGGAAATTGAAAGGGATATCAGAAAATGGAAAGACATACCATGTTCCTGGGTAGGAAGAGCCAACATAGTGAAAATGGACAGTCTTCCTAAATTACTATACAGATTTAATGCAATTCCAATCAAAATACCATTAACATACTTCATGGAATTAGAAAGGACAATCATGAAATTCATCTGGAACCACAAGAGACCAAGAATAGCAAAAACAATCCTGGGCAACAGGAGCAAGGCAGGGAGCATCACAATCCTTGACCTGAAACTATACTATAAAGCTACTGTGATAAAAACAACATGGTACTGGCAAAAGGTCAGACCCGAGGATAAATGCGACAGATTAGAAGATGCAGAAACAACTCCAAACACACTCAAATACCTCATCTTTGACAAAGGAGCCAAACACCCTCACTAGAAGAAAGATAGCCACTTTAATAAATGATGCAAAAAAATAGGCTTGCCACAGCCAAAAATTAAAACTAGATACATGTCTCTCACCATGTACTAAACTAAAAGAGAAGTGAGTCAAAGATCTAAACATTAAAACAGAAACACTAAATCTACTGGAGAGTAGAATAGGAAGAACTTTGGAAGACATAGGGGTAGGAAAAATATTTATGAACAGAACACAGACTGCATGGGAGACAATACACAGAATCAGTGCTTGGAAACACATGCTATTAAAAGGCTTTTGCAGAGCAAAAGAAATAACCAATGGAGTGGGGTGAAAACCCACAGACGGGGAAAAAATTGTTGCCAGTTGTCCCTCAGACAAATGTCTAACATCTAGAATATATAAAGAACTCAAAAAAATCAAACCTCCCAAATTTAAAGACCCAATCCAAAAATGGGCATTGGAAATGAATAAACATTTCTCAGATGAAGAAATAAAAATGGTAAATAAATACATGAGAAAGTGTTCAACATCACTAGTCATTCGAGAGATGCAAATCAAAACAATGTTAAGATTCCATCTCACTCCAGAAAGAACAGCGATTATCAAAAAAATCAACCAATAACAAATGCTTTTGTGGCTGTGGGGAAAAAGGAACCTTCCTCAACTGTTGGTGGGAATGTAGGCTGATCCAGCAACTCTGGAAATCAGCGTGGAGATTCCTCAAAAAACTACAACTAGAGTTTCCATTTGATCCAGGTATTCCTCTACTGGGGATCTTCCCAGAAGAATTAAAATCATCATACCACAGTGATATATGCACAACCATGTTCATAGCAATACAGTTTGTAATAGTTAAGTTTTGGAAGCAATCTAAATGCCCAATGACTAATGAATGGCTAAAGAAGATGTGGTTTTTCTACACAATGGAGTACTATTCTGCCATAAAAATGGATAAACTAGAGACATTTGTATGTAAATGGATGTACCTTGAGAACATACTCTTAAGTGAAATAAATCAGACACTCATGAGTACACATTGAATTGTTTCTCTGATATGACAAATCATAAGTGTGAATAGGGACAAAGAAGTGTAATAGATATATAAAGGGTGATAATATTCAAAAGAGAGGAGAACTAGAAAGTGAAAAGGGGGAAAAGAAAGAAGGGGAAAAGTAAAGAAAGGGGAAAGGGAAAAAATGTAAATAAACGTGCTGTAAATAGGAAAGGAGAAGCAGAAGGGAGTGGTGGGGAAGAGCAGGGAAAACCAAGATATATCATGTACAGGTACAAAATAACCATGATGAATGTGATCGTTATGTATACAATGTACCAATATATGTTCTTGGGAAAAAATAAAATAAAATAAAATAAGCAAAATTTAGCTATAATGAATTGTGCTGCTATAAAAAAATGATATGCATGCATTGCTGTAATAAGATGTCTTTAGATCTCTTGGGAAGATACCTAGAAGAGGAATAAATGTGTCAAATATATTTTGTAATTTCAGTTCTTTGAGAAACCTCCATACTGGTTTTCATAATTGTTGTACTAGTTTACATTTCCCCCAACAATGTAGGGGGGTTATTTTTTCACCTCAGCCCCACTAGTATTTGCTGGTACTTGATTTCTTGATAATTGCCATTCTCACTGGTGTAAGATGAAATCTTAGTATTGTTATAATTTGCATTTCTCCATTGGTCAACGATGCAGAATATTTTTTCATGTGTTTCTTGGCCTTTTGTACTTCTTCTGAGAAGAGTCTATTCATTTCCCTTGCCCATTTCTAGATAGAGTCTTTCATTTTTGGGGGTGTCTAATATATTTGAGTTCTTTATGTATTTTAGATATCAGTCCACTGTCTGAGGAATAGCTGGCAAATATTTTCTCATTTTTAGGTTGTCTCTTCAGTCAGTCTGATAATTGTTTTCTTTGCAGTGCAGAAGCTTTTTGACTTGATACAATTCTACTTATTGATTCTTGGTGTTATTCCTTGAGCAATTACAGTACTGTTCAGAAAGTCCTGACATCTATGACTTCAAGTTTTTTGCCTATTTTTTTCTGATAAGTTCGTTGTTTCTATTTTAATGTTTAGATCTTTGATCAATTTTGATTTTATTTTAATAGATAGTGGGAGATATGGATCCAACTTCAATCTTCTGCAAATAGACAGCCAATTTTTCCAGCAACATTTATTGAATAGACTATCTTTCCTGTAATGTGTGCTTTTGGCCCCTTTGTAGAAGATCAAATAGCTGAACATGTCTGGAGATGTTTCTTTATAATCTGTTCTGTTCCATATTTGCTTTTGTGCCTACACCATGCCATTTTTTCACTGCTGCTTTGTAGTATAATATCAGGAGTCAGGGGTTGTGATGCCTCCTGCTTTGCTCTTGTTACCCAGGATTACTTTTGAATTCTTGGTCTCTTCTGGTTTCATGTTAATTTTAGGAATGCTTTCTCTAGTTCTGTGAGGAATACTGCTGGTATTTTTCCTGGGATTGTCCTGAACCTATATATCAATTTGGGGATAAGGGCCGTTTTAGTAGTACCAATTTTTCCTATCTAGGACCAGGGGACATCTTTACACTTTCTGATGTCCTCTTCAATCTTCTTTTCCAGAGCCTTGTAGTTTTTATAGTAGAGAACGTTCAGTTCCTTGGCTAGGTAACCTCCTTTGTATTTATTATTTTTTTTGACACTATTGTGTATGGTATTGTTTTCCTAATTTCTTTCTCATTGAGTTCATTATTGGTATACATGAATGCTATTGATTTTTGTCTGTTGATTTTTGTATCCTGCTACATTAATGGAATTGTTTATTAACTCTAAATGTTTTGTGGTAGACGTCTTTGGGTCTTCTATGTCAAGTACCCTGTAATTTTCAAATACTGATTATTTTAATTCTTCCTTTCATATCCATATCCCTTTTATTTCTTCCTCTTTACTTAGCTGGATCGTATGGAATTTCTAAATGTAGTTTCTTGAAAAATGTCCATGTTGGTAGTACTAGTTTACCTTTCCATAATGGTAGTACTAATTTACATTTCCCCAAGCAATATAGGAGGGTTCTTTTTTCACCAGAGTCATGTCAGATTTTGTTTTTACTTCTTTATGAGTGCCATTCTTCTATAAGATGGAATATAAGTGTTGTTTTAAATTGTCTTTCTTTAATAGCCAGAGATGCTCAACTTTTTTTTTTT
>PVJO010034478.1:0-10893 GCA_004026905.1 Hystrix cristata | reverse complement strand
TGCACATGGTGTGGTTATAGGGGGGATTGATGACTAAATGAAGTGTGGTCTTGGGTGGCATGAAGACTGGCTGGATCCCTCCAATTTGGGACAGAAAGTAGGTTGTGTGTTTGGGTTAGGACAAAAGTTGCATCATCCTAGGTGGAATGTGTAAGATTTATCTTAAGCTGGTACTGAAGGGTCAGGCACATCCCTGGAGCTGAGGTCTGGTTGTAAATCTCCACATACCAAATATAATGGTTTAATCTACTTATAATTCGCCTGGAAACTACACGAGAAAAACCAACTAGGATTGTTCTGGGGCGGTCATGGTGGTTATCATCAAGATGGCTGCAGTCATGTCGAGCTTCATCCAGTCAGCCGGGGAAGGGCCGCATTCAGTAGGTGAAAGTTTTGACCTCTCGACCTGCCTTGCACAAGTCATTCTAGTCCACCCTCTCATCAGCTCTGGAAGTTTCATTCCTGGGAGTTCCCGCTCCCTTCCTTTCTTTCCCTTCTTCCTTGTTTCACACCTCAGACTCCCTTTGGGGTCCTGACTCCCTCTTTTCAGTTGGTAGTTATTATACCAAGAAGTCACCTTTTGCTGTCCACTCTTCTGGTTTTTTCCAGTAGTATTGGAGAGAATGACAATATCTTAATTGCCTGAGAAGGTGTTCTGGGTGATGAGCCTGGTGAGGAAACCTGGATTCAGAGAGGGAATTGGTAGTAAATGTGCCTTGACTCTGAGTGTAGGTTGCCAAGGACACCTACTGGTGTTCAGCAAGTCTGTGATGCAGGTTGCTGGCATGCAAGATGAGGAGCGAGTCTGACCCCGGAGCCTGAGCACAGAGGTGCAGGTGTTACTGAGTGTGCATGGATTCCCGTAGGGGCACAAGAAGGGCGAGAGAAATGGATGGACAAGGGACAGGCGCTGACTAGTCATGTTTTCCATGGAGGCAGGACACGGGGTACTGAAGAGCATCTATATGACAATAAAACAAAAGCAGTCCAAAGGGCAGAGAGGTGGTGCAGGATTAAAAAAAACACGTTCCAGAAATACAGTGGTTAGTTAGTAACTGCAGAGTTCATGCCAGGGTGACAGAAGGTGCCGCCCTCCACAGCTTACTAGGTTCTCACTTCCTCTTTCCTGCTGTCTGATCACCAGCCAGACTTTTGACTTGCCCCACTGTGTCTGTTGCTGTGCTCTGCAAAGACATGTTGATGTATCTGGCGGCCCTTGTGGGCTTGTACTACCTTGTATGCTGGTACCGGGAGAGGCAGGTGGTGAGCCGGCTCCAAGATAAGTATGTCTTCATCACGGGCTGTGACTCGGGCTTCGGGAACCTGCTGGCCAGACAGCTGGACATGCGAGGCTTGAGGGTGCTGGCTGCATGTCTGACGGAGAAAGGGGCCGAGCAGCTGAGGAAGCAGACGTCAGAAAGGCTGGAAACCGTGATCCTGGACGTGACCCAGACGGAAAGCATCGCTGCAGCCGCCCAGTGGGTGAAGGAGCGTGTTGGGGACAGAGGTACCACCCAGAGTCTTGTCTGTGTGTGTTGGTTTCTTCTCTGTCTGTGAAGGAGAAACCTTCTGTGTGCTCCCTGGTGAGATTTTTAAGGAATTTATCTCGGTGGATGGTGCCTGGGCCTTGTGCTTGCTAGGCAAACACTTTACCACTGAGCTAAATCCCCAACCCTGAGATTTTTAAGGAATCTGGAGGAGGTGATGCTTGAAGTAATGCTATCTTCTGTCCCCTCCCCACAGTGGCAGCTTGACACCTTCTCTCGCCTGTCCCCCCACTTCCCATCCTTAGAGCCCTCTAGTCTCAGTGAGCAGTGCCCTGTGGGGAATCCAGCCTCCAGGTTTCCTCCCTGCCCTCTGCTGGCCTCTCTAAGCAGAAGTTCTGGGTTGCTGGCTGCTGAGTGCCTGGGCGGAGGTGGGTATCTTTCTGGAGGAGGGCTGGGGCCTGCACCCTGGGCTGTGATGTGTCTGGGCTCACGCTGGAGCTGGGCTCCTGTCTCAGCACCACAACTTGTTCTTCCTGGGTACCCATCATCCCCCGCCTGGAGAGCTAAGATCTTCCCGTTTTAGGACAAGCGTGAGATTGAGAACTGGCTTAGGAAAGCCAAAATCCAGTGGTGACTTTTTGTTCATTTTTCACTACACTATTTTATCTATGCTGTTACCAGAGAAGACAGCAGCACTGGTTCATTTCATCCAAGAATACATGTAAAATATGATTATTGTCACAAATACTAGAATGTATAAAATCATTAGAATATTAGCCTATAATCCTACCACGCAGAGATAAATATTATAAACAGTTTGACATATATGACATTGTATTTTGTGCACAGTTTATACCCATTATTTCAGTTAAAAAATGAAGAGGGGCAGTTTCACTACCTGATGGAAATGTCTTCAAAAAATAAAATTGAATGAATTAGACTATTTTTATTGTTTGATACAGCTTTACTTATTTAAACATATGGAATCTTTGGAATTGTTTCCTAATTTTTACTATCATCATGCCATCTTGGCAAATATTCATTTACTTCAATGTGTATAAATACATATATCATTGTGTTCTTAGAGATAAAGTATGTTAGCGCTAGAATATGTTTTCCCACAAGGCAGAGTGTGTTTCTGAGCTGAGGAGGCCCGGACATCCTGGGTCATCTCTTGTAGATTTGCAAACCTCACCCTTTGCCCTAGATCCAGTTTTCATGTGGTACTGCTGCACCATGCCCTGGCACGGCAAGTACTGTTTGGCCATTGAGGTGGGTGTTGGGATAGCCAGAGTGGCTACCTGAAGATTAGTGACATGGGGACCAGGCAGGAAGGGGCAGGATGGCCTTACAAGACTGAGAACAGGGAAACCATTCTCTACAACACAGTAAGGGTGTTGGAGAGGAAGCCATGTCCCTGTCCTAAGGCTGCCCGTCAGGTTTTGCAAGCACACTCTCAGGAAGGTTGCTTAATATCAGCGCCCTGTTTGCAAAGTCAGTTCGTGAGGACAAACACAGAACTCTTTTCCAAATTTTCCCCCAACTAGGACATAGGTTCTTTTTTTCTCAGCCAAATTCAACCCAGGTGTTAGTCTTTTCTTCCTTTTTCTTTTTCTGTTGTTCCTCTCTTCCTATTTCTCTTTCTCTTCTGTCTTTCTTTTCCCTTGTTAAATAGTTGGGGAGCACCGTGTATAAGCTACCCCAAAAAAATCTGAAAAAATAAAATGTGTACAGCATTACGTTATTTGTAAAATGGCAATCATAGTTTCTGTGTTTCCAGGCAAATGGAAGCACACTATTTCTTCAATCCTTTTATTTTCTTTCACATGACTTATATTTTCATTTTGTGTGGTTTTGTTTCCCCTTTCAATAAGTTACATCAAGTGTTTGATAACTTATTATCAAACATTATTGATAGTATTATCAATTAAGACTATTCGTTTGCAAGTAACATAAATCCATCATAAGCTGGTTTAAAAAATAGGGTCATTCAGGGGTTGGGGATTTGGCTCAGTGGCGGAGCACTTGCCTAGCAATCGCAAGGCCCCAAGTTTGATCCTAAGCACCTCCCCTCAGAAAAGGTAGGGTCATTCATTGCTTGATATAATAGCCTACATTTGAGCATGCTTCAGAATTAGTTGACTCTTTGGTTCAGTGACATCATGCAGGTAGGTATTTCTCTTTTTTTTTTCATTTTATTTTATTTTGTTACTAGGTGTTTGTAATTCACACAGTTTACAATTAACTTGGGGAGTGGTTATGTGCACATATCACAGCTTGTTGTTTTTTTTCTGACATCTACTTGCAATGATCAAATATGTGGTTACCTACTACCTCCCAGGCAGTGAGATGGGCCATAAAGAATCAAAGAAAGAAGGCATCAACTCTGTCATCTAGCAGCTCCAAGATCTGTAGCCTGAGTCTTGCAGATACTGGGTGGTTTTGTGTTCTGACTTCCTCCCTTCCCAGGAGAGCATGCTTTCCATTGCTAGAGTATGAATTTGAGGCATAACTGTGACCAGGGACACACATAGTGCATCTCTCTGATCTTCCCACTGTTCCTAGGACTCTGGGGCCTGGTGAATAATGCTGGCATCTCCCTTCCCTCGGCTCCCAATGAGTGGCTGAACAAACAGGACTTCATGAACATACTCAACGTGAACCTGTTGGGGGTCATCGAGGTGACTCTGAGCCTGCTGTCTTTAGTGAGGAAGGCACGAGGGCGTGTGGTCAATGTCTCCAGTGTCATGGGCCGGGTGTCGCTCTTTGGTGGTGGCTACTGCATCTCCAAGTATGGTGTGGAGTCCTTCTCGGACGTCCTCAGGTACTGGACAGGAATGGTGTTCCCCTGGTCCTCCTGCTCCTGTTGTTTAGGAGTAGCCTGTTTCAGGAGTTTCAGTTAGTTGCAGCCTTAAAGGCCCATCTTGGGGATCCTTCTCTCTGGCTTTGTGACTCTCTCTCTTCCCCTTTTTCGATATAGGTGGTTGTCAGGAACCACCATTCGACATCTTGGGTAGAGGCAAGGCCCAAGTTCAGCTAAACTTCTCTTGCCCTGGAGGAGGGTTCACAGATGGAAAGTGTCTGAGGCAGAATTGGAGCAGAGACAATATAGGCCCAGAGCCAGACACATGAGCAGTAAGATTCAGCAGGGCTGAGGTGTCTTAGCCAATTCAACAGAGATGTTTTGGATTCCTGCTTGAGTGCACGATAAATGCATTGTGGCACAACGTGAACAGTGTGTTCTTGAGCAGACAACGCTGGCACATGTGTGAGAGGGAGAAGAGACACAGAGCCATTGGTGCCATCTCTTATCATGGTTGTGACCAAGTCAGCCACGGCAAAGCAGCAAGGTTTCTGGAGGTCTGCTGGGCAGGTGGGAACAAGCGATCTTTTTGAGGGCCTGGGCCCTGGGCCGGTGTGGACTTCATGCTGTTGGCAGGATGCCCCTAGAAAGGATTGAATTCCAGGAGCCCCTTGGGCCAATCAGAATCCAGGGTCCTGCTGGCTGCAGGGCAGAAGTGGCTCGGACTGTGGGGTGCTAGGAGTGAGTTCAGGTAGAGCAGTATTCCCTGGAAGACAGTAGCAGGAGTCCAGCTGAGAGCTGCCTGAGGGAGTTTCTAGGGGGCAGGAGAGACAAAAGATGGGTCTGTTTGCGGAGGAGGTGACATGAGCCAAACCTGGAGATCTGCTGTATATGAGGAAAACGAGAGTAGATAGTGTGAACTTTCTTTTTTTTTTTTTTTGAATAAGGACTCAGTATGTAGTGCAGGCTAGCCCACAAACTGAACCTTCTGCTTCAGCCTCTCAAATGCTGGCTCATAGGTCTGTGGCTCATGCCTAGCAGGAATTATCTTTTACAGGGTTCCTGAGCAAAACCTGTAGGATTTAGAACAATAGGCTGGTACATGCAAAATGCTTGGACCAATGTTCAAACATGCAGAGACAATACCATCACCATCATTTTTCTGCACATTGCAGATACTAAGTGTTCTAATTTCTTTCATCCCAATTTTACATTAAGGTGTTGTGCTGTCTAATTGTTTGTGTTTTGCTTACCAAGGCTGCTGACGTCCTTGGCCTGTGCTGTGTGCCTTGCAGGAGGGAGCTCTCCTATTTTGGGGTGAAGGTGGCTATTATCGAGCCTGGTTTCTTCAAGACCAACGTGACCAATAGTGAAAAATTCATACTAAGTTTACAGAAGGCGTGGGACCAGACCAGTTCAGAGGTCAAGGAGATCTATGGCGAGGAGTTCCTGCAATCGTGTAAGTGAGCTGTGGACAGCGGGAAAGAGGCAAACCTGTGTCAGGAATCCTTAGCGTACTATTAATGTCTTCAGTAGTATGAGTTCTGCCCCAGGCTCTGCCTCCCCGACGAAGTGAGGGCATTTTGTCCCATTCCTTGGTGCCTTGTGGACTCTGGTCACCTAAGGAAGGGTTCTGGCTTATTAGGACAGGGGACACTGTTTCATCTGAACCCTTCACTATCACGAGGACAAAAGGAAGAGAGGAGACCTATGTCCTTATGGCCCTCTGGCATAAGAGGCAACTGATCTCATGTGCGTAGAGAATTTGCAGTGTTGGAAGACACGTTCAATTTATGCAGCCCAGATTTCCCAAGAAGAGAGGAAGAGGTTGCTTAGTGTGGAACAGTAGCTGGTTGAGAACGAGTCGTGGCAATTCTGAGGGGATTTGGGTAGATTCGATTTGGCAGAGCTTCTGTCGGGAGGATCATGAATTCTTAGGGAAATTTTTGTCCCAAGGTGATCCCAGACCAGGAATGGTTCAAGGTGGAAATATACCGACATTATTTCTCTTTCCACACAGACCTGAAATCATCTAAATTAGTGGAGCAAAAGAGCACACCAGACCTGACCTTAGTGACGGACTGCATGGAACACGCACTGACTGCCTGTCACCCTCGCACCCGCTACTCGCCTGGCTGGGATGCCAAGCTCTTCTACCTCCCCCTGAGCTACCTACCCACCTTCCTGGTAGATGCCTTCGTGTACTTGGGCTCCCCAAAGCCAGCAAAAGCCCTGTAAAGGCACTCTTGGGTGTTTGGTTGGGGGAATATGGTGCTGTGGGAGGGGCGGGATATTTTGAGGCAGGGAAGGGGGTGGGCCAGAGCAGCTCTCACACACCAGGGTACCTGTCCCACCTTCTTCAGCCAAACAATTTTTCTCAGGTGTTGGGAAAGATTAGTGGAGAGAGAAAGAAGGAGCTAAGCAATTCTGCTGAGGAATAAGGATACGGCAGCACTCATTGATACCCAGTTGACTTGGGCAGCTGCTGAAGGATCTGAGCCACTAGGAGAAACCCACACACCTGGGGTGTCAGGGGGCATGTGGGAGGATGCATGGCCCACCCCTCATTTGCCTCTTGCCTTCCCCCTGAGTGTACCTCTTGGCGTTGTCTACCGTCTGTCTTCCCACATCACAGACACGGCCTGGGTGATGCTGACGCCCTGTGCTTTACCATCACTGTGTGCGGGATGTGGGCTGGGAGGGCAGCCACCAGTCCATCCCCTTCAGCCTTAGGTGTTGGCTGGGAGTGGGTTCCTCAGCAGGGATCCTGGCAGAGGATGTACAAACCCATTTGTCTGTCTTGGAATTATGGCATCCTTGGGTTTCTTTCCTTTCACAATAAAACAGAAGTCTGGATTCTTGAAAAGATCACACACACTCAGTGATTTGAAACATTGCCTGGAGGAGAAGTGGAGTGTCCACCACTGCAAGAAAGAGGCACCTTCTTGGAAGTCAGGGAAGAGAGGCATGACTCGTGACTGCTCTCAGACCCTCCCGCCACAGGATGAGGGATGATTGTTTCTCTTGCAATTCTTCCAAGTAGTTGAGCTCACAAGAGTAGTCAGAAGAATGGGCAAAGGAGGAGGTGTTCGGGAGGGACAGTCAGGCTCCCAATTTCTTTGCGGGGAAGCCGAAGCCTTTTTTCCCCTTATTACTCTTCCCTCAAAGCCACTGTAGCCCTGACTGGTCCTCAAGTCTTCTGTGTGTGTTCTTCTCCCACACCGCCAAAGTGGCGTTCACTTCTGGACATGTGTTTTCCATTTTCTTGTCCACCTCTCTCGAGCGCCTCCTGCGTGGAGGTGGCAGCTTGAACTGTCCCCAGCTCCCTGAGACCGGGTCTCTGTGCTCTGAGTATTGCGGCGATGCTGTCAGGTGTGGGTGGAACCGAGAATGTGTATGCAGAGTGCCATAGAGATCCCGGGATGAGTACAAATTGGAGGTGAGAGGCTCCTCCCCAGACACCTGAGCTTTCTTCCCTCAGTAGAGAGCTTGAGGATGTGAAGGGAGAACATGTCGTACCTGATCCATGACCAGAGTGCCTCGTGAAAACAGGAAGTTATGGCCCCTCTTGCAGAGCCATTCATTTCATTTTAAGCTGATACATGCAAATATTACAATTGTACTTTTTGGGGGTGTTGGGGATTGAACCCAGGGCCTCATGCCCACTAAGCAAGAGTTCTACCGCTGAGATACAGAGCTGGTTCTTTGTATTTTGTTTTTGACACAGGATCTTGCCAAGTTGCCCAGGCTGGCTTTGAACTTGCCTCAACCTCCTGAGAGCTAGGATTGAACACACATTTCCCGAGCATGCTTTACTAAAATGTACAATACCTACAAATGAGGTTCTAGTTGATATTTTGAGGGCCATGCATGAAAAACTTACAGGGAGTGTTGAGGTCGGCTGTGCCTATTGAGGAAACAAGGCCGCCCAAGAGTCCTTGAGGAGCTCCCAGTCTCTGAATAGCTCCTGCTGGCTCATTCAAAGTCCGTTCATATGACCCCCTCAGGAGCAGAGCAAGCTCCATAGCACCGAGTCTCCTGAACTGTACAAGCCTTGTTACCTGCACCCAGCAGGAAGCACACTCACACACAAAACATGCTGAACTAAAACTGAAGGTCACGGACTCAGGTCACAGTCTGGTGGATCAGGTGCTCACAATGTTCTGGACTCAAACTCCACCACCGCCACTCTCAAGAAACCTCTCCAGAGGGTCAGGGAACTCTGAGGGTACATATCTCTGTCACCAGGGCTGCACTGCATGAGGAGGAGTTCTCCCATGGTGAATCTACAGCTCTAAAGGACTCGAGGGAGTCAACTAGGTCATGACTGAACAGCAATATCCTTCAAAGGAAGTATCATGTGGACCTGTCTGAGTCCTCCTCCCAAACCTCAGGAAAGGCCACTGTGGTGGACCTAATATGGTCAACTTGAGCCAGAACGCCCAGCTGGACTGAGGTGGTATGATGCTGGGCATACGAGATCCACCTGAGGGTTGTTGCTGATGCAACATAAGGCAGAGTGGGAGCTGTAGCTGGTTGGCGGGCTGTTTCCCAGGAGAAGCTCTGCTGCGGCTGGTTCTTCCAGAGGGGGCTCGGCTGTTCTCATCGAGGAAGGAGCTCGGGGCCTTGCTGTCATCGAGGATGGCTGCTGTTGCTTCGGAGCAGCTCTGGCTGTCGTCTCTGCTGCGAGCATCGTATCCTGGTTCCAGGAAAGATCTTTCCAGCCATCATGTGCAGACACAGACATACATGGGACAGTGCTGTGGGTTCCCAGCCCTCAACTGGATCTTTTGGGTCTCCAGTGCCTAGATGGACATTTGGCACCTTCTGCATTTGGCTTCTGGGTGAATATTGTAATCTATAAATGTCCCCTATTAAATCTGCTCTCTTAAAACCATTGGCTCTGAAAACCTAACTGAGACAGCCATGTTCTTCCTTTCCTTTCCCTTGCTGCCTTCTTTCCTGAGTGCCATGTGGAGGAACTGGGCTCCCCTGATTCCATCTGGTGGCCTGGCCCAGACAGTGCAGCAGCCCTCTGAGGACACCCAGGTGCTCAACAGTACAAGGCTGGTGTCCAGCCAAGCCTCCTTCCAGGGTGTAGACCGGGAAGGGCTTGTCACTGTTGGCTCCCTGTTGCAGGAGGCTCAGGGCAGGCCGGGTGGGGATGTGGAGTGCCAGCAGCAGATGCCTCTGAGGACTTCTCTCCTCCTGCTTGGCTCCAGGCGAAGGACTCACCCAGGCTCCTCTTCTCTGATCGTTCCATGAAACTTTCAGGAGCCTGGTGTGATGTGCCCTGGCAACAATTTTAAGACTTGGGAGCCTGTGGTAGGATGTTGCTACAGGGACTCCATAATGGGACCCTGTCTCAAACAAAACAAAATGTAAAACCAATAGCACAAGTAACTTGCAGGGATTGCTGCAGAACCAGGAGTGTGTTTGGTAACCCTTATCTCCCAGCAGGAAACCATGTTACTGTCAGGAGGAGTGAGGGAGGAGCAGCGTGTGTAAGCATTGGAAAATGGCACTGTGCATGTATGCACTTGGGAATGTGCAGTGGCAGAAACCTGCCAGCACTAAGAAAAATCCTGAAGTTTATTTGAGTCCTAGTGTTATCAGTGTATGTAGGTTCCGACATGCCTATGTTCTTCCCCTTCTCGAACAAAGAACTGAACGAGGGAAGCAAAGAGTAGTTCTACAGTTTTATTTAAAATTTTAGAGAAAAGAAGAAAAGGAAAGTGGAGCGTAACAACAGATAACAGCAAAATGTGTACCAGGCCTAAAAGGCACAGCAAGAGTCACCAGGAAAAGGCATGATAGTACTGGGGCCGGGTATGCAAATACCATCGTCCTGTCCCATGGGAAGGAGAAGGGAGCGCTCCCTCTCTGGTGGTGCTGTAGAAAGGAAAAGGGCCTTGCTTCTGGTGTTGCTTCTATTTATCCAATGGAGTTCCCATGAAAACTTTCGAGAACTCCTTACTGTCTGCGTGAGAGGGGTGGCGCTTGAAATTGATGCCTCAGGCCGATGCCAGGTTCAGGCCACTGCCCGAAATTATATTCCTTTGCCAGGCAGCCTTAGCCATGCCCTATTCCTGCCTCACTAGATCCCCCGAAATTTCCCTTAGCAGGCTGCGCTGCCAGGATGAGGATTTGTTGGTTGCCTTGCTTACTGAAAATGTTCTGGACTCCTTGCTCTAATGTTGCTTAACTGAGCCCATATGGGAGGGTTTGGACCATCACCCTTGAGCATGACCAGGAGTATAAACATGAGTGGCAGCAAGAGCAGGACAAGGAGCTGAGGAGGACCAAGAGCTGGGCAGGAGTAAGGGCAGGAGCAGGAGCTGGGAAAAGCATCACCAGGAGGGAAGAACTCTCCATTCTGCAGCCAGCTCCCTGCTTCTAAGGAGTATTTGGCCCCTACAGCAGAGCTGAATGGACACGGTCCTCTCGTCCCTCTTCTGGGGTGGGTCAGGGATAGACTTGAGCCTCAGGTTTCTCTAGGAAATTTCTCCTTTGAAGTCGGTCTCTTATTCCAGTATTTCCCTGTCAGAGACTGGTAGGGGAGGACAGTCAGGAGCAGCTCAGAGCTGGGAAAGCCGGCTTCTC
>PVJO010034477.1:0-10888 GCA_004026905.1 Hystrix cristata | reverse complement strand
ACCATAAGTGTAAATAAGGACAAAGGGGTAGAATAGATATTATGTTTAAAAAAAAAAAAGAAAGGTAGTATTCAAAAGAGAGGAGAACTAGATAGGGAAAAGGGGGATAAAGAAGAAGGTTAAAAGAAAAGTAAGATGAAAGGGGAAAAAATGGAAAAGTGTAACTACACTTGTTGCAAATAGGGAGGGGTGGGTGAATGGAAGAGAGGGGAGGGGAAGGGGGGAAGAGGGGGGAAAACCAAGATGTATCATGTACAGGTACAGAATAACCATGTTGATTATGATCATTATGTATACAATGTACCAATACATGTTCTTGGTAAAAATAAAAAATTAAAAAAACAAAACAAAACAAAACAAAAAAAACAAATACTGAAATACAACCAAGTTCAAAATGGACTAGACATGGAGGACGTTGCTGTATGCTCTGAGAGAGCAAGGGAAAAAAAATAGTAGAACATTCTTTATTATGGCTCAAGATTCACTAATGTTCAAACTGCAGTCTGCCTAGTGAATGAGTATTTTCCTTTTATCTCTCTGTAGGTACCCCACACTCTTTTCAGTGACATCTTATCCCTTTTTTTATGGCTCCTTGTGACTGTAGGTTAATAAAAATGCATAGGTATCTACAGAACAAACTGAACTTCCCCAAAAGAGTGCAAGGAGAAAATAAAATTATATAAAGAAGTCACAAAATATGTTGACAAGTATTTTATGTTCCAATATACCAAATGGAGCAGGTTGGTTGCTGATCTAGTTTATGGGTTGAAAGGCCAGTTCTTCAAGAATTTTGGTCTTTCTGACATTTCTTTGAGATAGGGATAAAGGCCTGAGATCCTTATTATTCCCTTCTGGCTGATGTTCATTGTCTTATTTAATGTCACATATCTGGTGGGTGTCTCTCAGGGCCAGGACTCAAACATAATTCCTCTGGCTCCAGCTCTCAAGCTCATTCCATAGGCATGCCCCCGAGGAACTCACTAGCAGATCTGCCTCTGACTACCTTTCCCCCAAGGATCCTACAACATGGCCTCAGGCTGCTAGGAAGGAGGTGGGCGTCATTCCTTGAGTGTGGAAAGAGTGGAGGAGTGGTTGGTTCATGTGGACTCTTGGCTACTGCTTGTGATTCGCTATGTCTTTCCTCTGAACAAATACAGCTTTGCGCTAAAATGCTAAGGTGATCAATCTTTGCTTTAAAGGCAAAAGTATTAAGTTGAAAATTTTATGCCTAGAGAAAAACAATAAAATTATGACCCACAGTGACATTCACAGCAGCTGAACTACTGTGGACCTAAGCAAATTTGTAGCAGTTTAGCTCAGTAATTTCCAACATAGGGACTCCTGACCTCCAGCAGTATGAGAAGGTGGTAGAGGTTAGAGTGGGGGTGTTGGTAAATGGTGGAGTCTGTGAATAATTTAAATAATTAAAAAAGACTAATAGAGATAGCATGCTTAACCAGGACACATACATCTATGTGTATTAAATAAAACATGATTTTTAAAATGCCTTTTGATGGGAATTTTATCCACATTTTTATGAGAAGTCCCGACTGGCAGTTGTGTGTCTCTGATGAATAAACAAACGAGAAGCAAATCACTATTTATTAATAGTGAATTTGGAGATAAATAGGGGAGATTGGGGCGATGTTGAGCAAAAGGTACAACATTTTGGTTAGTTAAGAGGAGTACATTCAAGAGATTTATTGTACAACATAATGACTGTACTCAATAACAATGTATTGTAACCTTGAAAATTGCTGAGAGTAGATTTTAAGTATAATCACCATAAGGAAATGACAAATATGAGGGGTAATGCATAAGTTAAGTAGCTCGATTTAGCTATTCTACAATATATACACCAACATACTGTACATGGTAAATATACGCAATTTTATTTGTCAAATAAAAAGTAAACAGTGACAGTAGAAAATAGAGATAAATGGAGATTTCAAAATACAGTACCCATAATATAAAAAAAAAAAAGAGAAAGTGTTCTTGATGGTGAGAAGTGTGGCAATCAGTTGAATAGCCTGTGACTGAATACAAGTCTCAGGGGAAGTGATTCTGGCTAAAGAGGCAACATGCCAGGACTCCTTGATATGAGAGTTCTGGGACTTTTCCAGTTACAGTTGAGAGACGAGTGGAGGCTCCAAGTTCTTCACAATCCTGTGTCAATCCTTAGAAGGTGCCAGTTGGTTCATGAATTTTCTTTGGGATTCAGGCCATGCTAAGCAGAGGGGCTAACATTTGTTTTTGGTCCATGGCTCCCAAAATGACTCTGGGCCTTTCATTAGTTGATGGCTCCCTCTAGTTCTCTGCCCTTGGCCAAATCTCTGGTTCTTCTGCACAGTCCATGTAGTAGCTTCCTTATGAATACTTGTGAAATGAGATTTCCTATGCTTTCTACTCTTCTTTGTGTCTTATTTCCAGGTAGAGAAGGCTTGAGCTGCGCTACTTAGCAGTTATTTGGTATTCTACTTCTAACTCTGATTTTCCTAAAACTACGTATTTTGTCTTTCTTTCTCTGTATTTACTTTGACACCTGTTTATCCATGCATTGTATGTGACTTTCAGTGGCATTGTGCAGCTACCACCGTATGCTTGCCTGCTTGACTGCAGACCTTTTCATTGTATAAGCATGTATGATCTGTCTCTTGCATACATTAAGGGAACTTGCTTAAAAAGTAAATCGGTCTCTAATCTAGCTTCTCAAATTTATCAGAAAAATTGGCTTCAGAAACAGGCATTTTATGACTACCAGCATAGTATATAATGATATTGTGAGATAGCTGTTGAATTGCACATAATTAATAGATCAATTTAAACCTCAAAAATAAGTTTTAAAATGAGCAATGTGAAATCTATAGTATTAACTGCCAAATCACGTACTAATACTGACAAAGTGAACTACCCACACTTATTCTACCAAACTTGTAAATGGTGATGCGTTCCTGTTTCTTGTCAAGGAGTGAATTTTGATCATTATAATCATATTTTTCAGAACTCTGGTTTATTAAGTAAATAACTTGTACAAAGATAGAGTTCTTGTTCAACTAGCAGTTGCCTACTTACAGACCTGATTGCTGTCTTTAGATTCCCACATAGGAGCAGACTGGAAAAAGGCAATACTGTGCACTGTGAATTCTGTGCCACGTGAGACTAAGGGTGAACTTTATTAAGTTCTAAATGGAATTTATTCAACTAAAAAATTAACTGTCCCTATATCCCCACATTTACCTACACACAGCTCTCCAAAGTAACTTAGTTGACAGTAAGTGTAAAAGAACCCAATAAAATGTCAAGCATACAAATGTTCAAAGATAAGGAAGGTAAACCACAAAAACTGCCTCATGAGAATCATGAACTGAAACAAAAGTCATGTCCTTATATGGCTAGAACTTCAAGCTCGTCCCAGCAGGCCTTAAAATACTGATGCATTCTTTAAAGTACAGTTTTAAGATACAGTTGTTTGACGTACTGTAGGCTGGAAATTAATGCAGCTAGTAAACTTTAGACCTGATCTACTGACATCTACTCAGTGCTCCTGAACATTTTGCCTACCAGATGGAGGTAACTTAAAAATGATCTTTCCACATATGTCCTCCAAACCCCAGAGAATGTGCACAGCTCTTGGAGGACAAGAAAGAAAATGGGATATGGAGCAGAGACCTTATGTGTTGGTGCTTACTGCTCTTGTCAGTGAGAGGTAGCCACCATCTCAAATGGAGTTAGGAGACCTGGGTGTTGTGAGAGAGCCCCAGTTGGTAGCACTTGTGGAGAGGACCTGGGAGCCTAAATCTTGAGTATCTCCCTCTCCAAAAACTCAGATTCTCCTGGAAGTCTGCTGAAGAAAGAGATTTCATTTTGTTGTAGTCTTTTTCCATTATTGATACCTCCACACTGGCCTAATGGAGCACAGTTTAAGATTTCAAGATTCTCAGGTGCCTTCATTTGGACAAGTGTAAAAATTGAAAACATAACTTCAAGATATATTTCTAGATTATTCTATTATTTTGAACAAAGTTAATTCTACAGTTTCAATCAGAAGGCAGAATCAGATCTTATACAGACCCTGGAGATATTGAACCATTATTACAGTTTTCTGCAGGTTTATTATTAGAATCACAGAAATAAAATCCTCACATTTTGTCAAGTGATTGTCATGAAGCTTTGTAAGTATTCATTAGATGAGATTCTCTCCTAAATTCTTTAAAAATCCACTGTAATAATATATGGTGAACTTCGTATTGCAGCATTTTAAATCATAACTCAGCTTCAAAATACTCCTTGGCTTTAATAAAGTAGTTAATATTGGTGTTTCTCTTTCAGAGACAGAGAAAATAAAGCAAAGATAAAGATACAGAAATGGTTATTTCACTGTCCCATTGTACTAATGATTTAATACATTATCGGCAAAGTAATATGGAAAATGTGGTTTTTGGGAAGTCTTTTGTCCAAACATGACTCTTAACTCTTTTATTACCAACCACATAATAGAGCAGTTTCACCTTTGATAATGTGACAAACAGCCTGGTACTATGGAGTGTGGATGTGAGGGTTTTGTTCTTTCTGTAATCTCAACAATTAAGAGGTATATTTTTACCCTCTTTGCATTTCCATAAAACAAAGTCGGTGCTGGGTATTGTCTTGGATAATGGTTATTTAGGAAGTACTTGCTAATTTAAGTACAGTACCAGAAATGGCAAGTTTGCATTAAGGCAAAAATTTCTAAAACGATAGTGGAATAACCAAGAAAAAGAAACATTTCAAATACAGTCTGAAAAGTTCAATTAGGTGTCATGGCAGTGCCTCTTTAAACATTAACTAAGAGGAAGAAATATGTCCTCTGGTTTCATATTCTATGTCATAGGTGCAAGTCAGAGTATATTTGAGGACTAGTGGAAGATGAGAGTGGAATTCATGTTGGAGCCATGCTGTCAAGGGCCAGGATTGTGCTCTGAAGGCACTGGGGAGTTGTTGAGAATGTTACACAGGAGGCTATGTGAACAGATATGGGGAGTAAATCTTGGCAGAAAGACAGAGAAATTTTAGAGGAGACTCTGGAGAAGGAAGACAGGTGAAGAGATTTTTCTGGTGGTATAGCCGATGGCTAATTAAGTCTTGCATTCTTGGAATCAAAAACTTACCAGGATAGTCAAATCGTTCATGTCCTCAGAGTGGGCAGGGCTTTTTAAGTACATAGGACCAAGATATATATCAGTACTGGTAGACTGGGTGGAAGAAAAAAATCTTTAAAAGTACAAAAAAAAAAAAAAACCCAACCAGGTAAATAATAAATATTGTCCCTGCTATATTTTGGCCTTAAATAAAATCAAGAAATAGTGACATTATCACCGTCCTTCTGAAACATTTCTAAAAGCTAATCTTTTCCTTCAAATCTTTCACACCTCAAAAGCTGAAACTTGCTCTATCTCCTATCTGTACGCTTCATATTTTACTGCAGTTGTTTGTTCTCAGTACTTCATTTCCTACTTGTTCATTTAGGTTGTATGCACTAAATGGTAATGTAAACATTGAGGAGACATTGAATTACATATCAGTGACTCAAAATTTTGCTTTTAGTTAAACCTTAAATTGATTCTTTTAGACATAAAATGTTCTCTTAGTTAAGAGGACACACAACAAAGCCTGAAGCTAATATTTTGCTACAAACTTTCCTTAAGGTATCATGAAGTCAAGAAGGAAAGAATGTTTGAGTTCTCTTCTAAATTAAAAAAAAATTTAGTAGAAGTACAGGTAATAAATCGAGGATTTTTCTGCTAGAAGATGAAAAAACCCTTCTGAAGTTAGCTTGAAGCATCTACTAAGAATGACAGTATGTGATATATAGGAAAGATGGGATTAAAACTAACACATTATTGCTTTCAGCTTAGGCAAAACTCTACTTGGAAGCATTTCTGTAGTGTCAAGCTCTCACTTGACTGTGGGTATGGATGCTAGAATATATAGACGTAAGTTCAGAGTTCAATTTAACACATCTGTATTGGTCAACTTTTTCATTGCTGGAACCAAATACCTGACATATATAATTTAAATAAGAAAAGATTTATTTTGGCTCACAGTTTCAGAGGTTTCAGTGTATGTATCATAGATACTTTCTCATTGCTGAGACAAAATACCTGACACCCAAAGTTAAAGGAAAGGTTTATTTTGGCTGACAGTTTGTAGAGATTTTAGTCCATAGTTAGCTGTCTTTATGGCAAGGCAGCATGGCAAAGGAGCACGGTAGAGGAGAAATAGTCCATGGCAGGGCAGGCAGGAAGCAGCAAGTCTCCCTTTCCCTTTAATGTTATTCCAGGTTACAGGCCTTTTGAGTGGTGCCACCTACACCCAGGTTGGGGCTTCCCATTACCCACACCTGGAACCATGATAAACGAATCAATGGGTAATCCAGTACCACACACTTTTAATCCAGTATCACCCCCTTAATTCACATTCATACACCTAGATCCAGCCACTTTAGAAAAGCCCCACCTATGACTGTATCAGGCTTTAGGGGTACATCTTGATACAAATCATAACAATGTGGTCACCTGGCTTTGAGGGAAAAGCATCATGGCACAGCAAACCTGCTCGTTTTTGGGTGGTCGGAAGCACAGAGAGCAGAAGAACTAACATAAGAGATACGCCCTCCAAAGATAACACTCACACGGTCCAACCTCCTTCATCCAGGCCCTACTTCCTAACAGCACATTCAGTTATGAATTCATCAATGGGTTAATCCACTGGTGAGTATAGTGCCCCCATAATCCAATCACCTTTTAAAAGCCCTACCTCTGAACACATGAGACATTTTAGACCTAAACCATAACACTATCATCATATTGCAGTTGATTTTAGTAAGTGAGGACAAGAATTTGAAGTCATAGATCACATTCTAAACTTTCAAGGGAACAAAGAAAGAGAAGAAGATGGGGAAATCTACAGATGTTCCTTTAGGCAAACACAAATTATATCCCACTTGTTCACCTGTTAAATAATGAATTATACTTTAGAGTAAAGCAGATGTCTATATTTCTTATCCTGGCCAAGGTAAGTTTTCTTGGGGATTTTTTGTTTTGTTTTGTTTTTTTGGGTTTTTTTGCTGCTGGGGATCGAACTCAGGGTCTTGCACTTGCTAGGCAAACACTTTAACCACTGAGCTAAATCCCCAGCCCCAAGGTAAGTATTTATGTATGACATTTTCTAGGTATTCCCTTAGATGTTTTATAGACAACCATCTATTAATTAATTCTTTTACGTATTTAATATATGTATCTTGAACAGCCACTATGTGTTAGGTATTACATTGGATATACAGAACTATCAACCTAATGTTCTTAAAAACCTAGGACTATTTTTAACCTAAGGATAGATTCCAAATTTTCGGAAATGGGATGGTACTGAGAATTCTGTCTGAAATGAAGGTTAATGGTAATTTTCCCAAGGGATTTTATATTTATGCACACTTAATAATTTGAGTGTTCAGCGTGTTATAGTAGTGAGCTAACTTTCCTCTGGAGAACTCTCTTTTCCTCCCAACTCAATAATCGGCATACAGCTTTGTTTTGACCCATCACAGGATTGGTTTACTTTGGCTACATGGATGGGTTCAGTAATGACCATGTGACCCAACTTGGGCCAGTGAGTACAAGCCCTGGCATTTTTATGTAAACAGTCACAAAAAGGAATTTCTCACCACAAATGTTGAAATTTTACCGTGAGTATTATAATGATATCTAGAGCTACTGTGGTATAGTACTTGAGAATAAAGACCAAGTGAAAGAGCTAAGCTCTAAATAGGAACATTCTACTGTTCCCCTGTACTTTTTTTTAATTGCAAGCGCAGAAACATGTTCTTTTTCTGCTTATGTCAGATCCAGTTGGCATCTTGTTCACTTGTAAACAGAACCTTCACAACATGCTATGGAAACATTTTGAGGTGTCTACCTTGTGCTAAGTGGTGGAAGGACACAAAAGTCAAGTAAGCCGTTGTCTCTGCCCCCAGTAACTCACAATCTAACCAGGGCTGTAGATATTGATAAAAATGAGCTATAATATCAAAATACTGCTTTAGTGGAATATAAAAGCATGAAGTACCATTTGTTTGATGAGTTGGGAAGGGCACTAGAGAGAAGATGGTAGGGTAAAAGGAAACTCCAGAAAGACTTAATTAAGATGATATTTTAGTTAGGCCCAGTAAAATAAATAAATTTTGACAGATGTATAAATAGGCAAGAACATTCTAGAATGAGGGAATAATAATGTACACACATAGAGGGTATAAACTTAACTGCACATCTGGAAGAATAATCTATTTTGTCGAGAATACAAGGACAATGGAGAGAGAAAAGTGCTGGAAGATGAGTTGAGAACAGTATGTTGTGATCAGGTTGTGAAGGCCTTGCACATCAGGTCCTATAGACAGTAGAAAGTCAAGGGAGAGTCATAAGTGTATCTTAGATTGAGGTGTTGGTAAGGGAGTAGGAAATATAAACTTGGGAGTCACAGGCATTCAGGTAGTAATTTAATTCAGTATTGTAGCTAAGTGTATTAGTTACCTTTCTAGAGTGAATGGTTTGGAAGAGAGAAGATTTAATACAGGACATTTACAGGTTACAGCATTCACCCATAAGCCAAATGCAGGAAGAGTGCCAAATGTCTATCTGCGCACTGGAGACACAAAAGATCCAATCAAGGGCTAGGAGCCCACTGCACTGTCCCATGTATGTCCATGTCTGCACTAAACAGCTGAAGAAACCTTTACTGGAACCAGGATATGAGGCTTGCAGCAGAGATGAAGACCAGAACTCCCCTGGAGCAACAGCAGCCATCCTCGATGACAGCAAGGCCCCAGGCTCCTTTTGCAAGAAGAATAGCCGAGTTCCCTTCAGGAAAACCAGCCATAACAGAGCTTCTCCTGGGAAACAGCTGGCCGCTATTTTCTGCTCCCATTCTCCTAATTTATACTATGTTGACAACAATCCTCAGATGGATCCTCTACGCCCAGAACCACACCGACTTAGTCCAGCTGGGCATTCCTGCTCAAGCTGACTGTGTCAGTCCACCACAGTAAGATTTCCTGAGAAAAGAAAAGAGTAATGTAGAAACTCCCAAAATCAAGCCTTGAGAAACTCTAACAAGTTAACAGAGGAAAGGTTAATAGTTCTGCAAAAGTACATAAAAAGTTTTGTAAAGTCAGCCAATGTAAATTATTGTAATGATAGTCACATGAGAAAACCTTCTCTCCTTCAGCTTCCTGTCTGTTGTACTTCCCCATTTGTCAGATGTTGGTGGAGAGTCCATGACCATTTTTAGAATTTAGTTAGGAAAGAAATAAAGTTGGAGATGCCTTTAGTTTGAGTTTAGCAGGATATATTTATAGAGTTTTCAATTCTTTTTATGTAAAATTGTTGTCTTTTTTATAATGTAGAAACAGTTCCCCCAAATGCTCTTTTACCCACTATCCCAGCTTTATCAGCCTCTTTACTCAAATATACAAGGCCAGCCATTATGGTTGCACACATCTGTAATCACAGTTTCTTGGGAGGCTGAGGTAGGAGGATTAAAAATTCAAGGCCAGAATGAGCAACTAAAGAGACTTTGTCTCAAAATAAAAAATAAAAAGGGCTAGGAGTGTAGTTTAGTAATAATATGCTTGCCTAACATGTGGGAGAGCATTGGCTCAGTCCCCAGTACTAAAAGCCAGTGGCCACATTTGGATGTGAATATGTTCTACTGAATGTGGCCTTGGAAGTGTATGCATCATGGAAGAAAATGAGTTTGAACCTAGTTTTTGGAAGGTTGTTCCAGTCTTTCATAGATGCCTGGTCAAAGCAGTTCTGTCTTGTCTGGAGCATACTCAGTTATGCAGTATATATAGTGAGAAACACACTGTGCTTTAGTTTCTTTGTTGCTGTTCCATGGGAATTATGCAAAGTTTATGTCCTGCATTTGTAGGACACAAACCTGTACTAGTCTTGAAAATAGGAAAGATCCCAATCTTTGAAAATATAAGAGATTATGTATCCCAACCATTGATAATATAAAAGAAATTTTGATTGAACATGCTAGAGAAGACTGAATAATTTTTCTGTATTATCTACAGAAAAATAAAATTGTAGTCACTTATGGAGGTAATCAGAAAAACATGCTGTCTGGTACTGGCACAAAGACATACCTGAGGACCAATGGAACAGGCTAGAAGATGTAGAAACAACTCCAAACACACTTAAATACCTCATCTTTGACAAAGGAGCCAAACACCCTCACTGGAAAGAAGATAGCCTCTTTAACAAATGATGGTAGAAAAATTGGCTGGCCACGTGCCGAAAACTAAAACTAGATACATGTCTGTCACCATGTACTAAACTAAAATCAAAGTGCGTCAAAGATCTAAACATTAAAACAGAAACACTGAATCTACTGGAGAACAGAATAGGAGGAACTCTCGAAGACAGAGGGGTAGGAAAAAAATTTATGAACAGAATCCAGACTGTATGGGAAATAATACAAAGAATCAGTGCTTGGGACCTCATCCTATTAAAAAGGTTTTGCACAGCAAAAGAAATCACTAATAGAGCAGGATGAAAATCCACAGACTGGGAAAAAATCTGCCAGCTGCCCCTCAGACAAGGGTCTAATATCTAGAATATATAAAGAACTCAAAAAAATCAACCCCCCCAAATTTAAAGACCCAATCCAAAAATGGGCTTCTGAAATGAGTAAACACTTCTCAGATGAAGCAATAAAAATGGCAAATAAACATATGAAGAAATGTTCAACATCACTGGTCATTTGAGAGATGCAAATCAAAACAGCGCTAAGATTCCATTTTACTCCAGAAAGAATAGCTATTATCAAGAAATCAACCAACAACAAGTGCTGG
>PVJO010034476.1:0-10952 GCA_004026905.1 Hystrix cristata | reverse complement strand
GAAAAATTGAGGAGGAAGAGAAAAGAAGAAGTGCGGGAGGAGAGGCCCTGAAGCAAATGGACATCAAAGTGACAAGGAAGCAAATGGGGACACAGGTGGGGACGGCAGGGTCACACAGAGGACACAGGAGGGTGGAAAGCACAAGTGGAGGCTGTGGGAGCCCGAAGGCTCTGGGTGGGACAGCTGGGGGCTGAGCCACAGACCTGTTCTAGGAGCAGACATGGAGGGTGACATGCTCCTGTGGTGGGGGTTGGGCCGGGTCCTCGTGGACCCGCATCCCGTCTCCCAGTCTCCCTGCAGCCCGGACTCTGGCAGCTGCTCTGCGCAGAGCAGTTTTGAGCTCAAAGGCGGGACCTGCCCTCTCAGAAAGGCTGCCAGGCCCTAGTGACCCGGCCTCCAGCAGCGCTGGCCCTGCAGGCACAGGCTGGCGGGACCCGAGGCGCCACCTTCTGCAGTGGGAGCTGGTGGGGAGGCCCACCATGCACTGCGCAAAGCCTTAGAAGAAACCTGCTTCTGCTTCGCAGCTTCCCGCGGGGTTGAGCTCGCATCTAAGAAACACCACGCAGGACCCTCAAGGTGGCCTGTCACCTTGAAGGGTGGAAGCTTTCCTCTGTCCCTATTTAAAAATTACAGCTAAAAAAAAATTACAGCTGACTGAGCTGGGTGTGGTGGCGCATACCTGTAATCCCAGAGCTCGAGAGGCTGAGGCAGGAGGATTACCATGAGTTCAAGGCCAGCCTGGGCTACAAAGCTAGAGCTTGTCTCAAAGAAAAAACAAAAAGAGATGACAGCAGATGAACTGCCAGGAGGGATGGGCTCCATGACTTCCAGGGGACCCTACGAAGCTCACAATGCAGGTGCTCTGGACGGCTCTCGGGCCCAGACACAGCGCCCGTACCTAAATTCTCGGCTGGAAAGAGACCAAACCTCACAAGGGCTCTGCAGGATTCAAGGAGGAGCCGAGCTTATTGCAGCCTCCAGGGCCCGCAGGCAGGCCTGGGCATGGGGCAGGCCTGGAATGCGAGTTACAGAAACAGCCCGGAGCCCCAGAAACCCGGGACAGGATGAGGTCCCGTGCCAGCTTCCCACACTGGCAGGGGCCAGGGAGCAGTTGCCCCATCTCCTGTTTCTGTGGGGGACGCCGAGAAGTGACTCCTTTGCCCATGGCCACGTACAGAGGAGGGGCAGGGAGCCGGCAGGTGGGCAACAAGCCGTGCCTTTGAGGCCTTCAGGTCTTCTGTGAACCTCAGGAGGTGCCCAGCATGGTGGTGCATGCCTGTGATCCCAGCACTCAGGAGGCTGAGGCAAGGGGATGGCCTTGAGTTCGAGGCCAGCCTGAGTGACACAGCGAGACTCTGTCTCAAAAAAACCCCCACAATACAACAAAATGAAAACACACACGTGCGCACACACACATAAGCAAGCAATGAAGGGCCTGGCTAGCTGATGAGAAAGGGAACCTTCCATATAGCAGCTGCAGCCACAGCCTGGAGGGCGCCGATCTGGACAGAAGTGAAGCAGAAGTTTCTGCAGAGATCTGTTCCAGAAGACGGGACCAGACACCTTGAATAGATGAACTCGAGGTGCACATGAATGGAGGAGAGTTTGGGGTTGATGAGTAACCAATACACAGAAAACTAAACAAACAAGACAAGTACGACAATGATTAACTCTAGGAAAACAAGAAGTTGTGCGGAACGCAGCCACCACGGGGTACTCCAGCAGATTCCGTCAGCTTTGAATGGCTCCCCAAGTCAAGGGCACGATCGCAGACACGGATATAAGCAAAATTACAACTAATTCAGGCCAGGAGGACAAGGGACGGGAAGCCAAAAGGAGCCGAATGTAGTCATCCATAGTGAAAAGTCAGCATCAAAGAGAATCACCTAGCTGGGGCTGGCGGCACATGCCTGTAACCTCAGCACACTGGGAGGCTGAGGCAGGAGCGTCACAAGTTCAAGTGCAGTCTGAGCAATTTAATGACTGAATGAGACCCCATCTCAAAATAAAAACTAAGGAAAGGGGGTTGGGGATTTAGCTCAGTGGTAGAGTGTCTAGCAAATGCAAGGCCCTGAGTTCCATCCCTAGCATCCCCCCACAAAAAAAAAAGAACAAAAAAAAATAAGGGAAGGGCTGGGGATGTAGCCTGGGTTCGATCTCCAGGGTGACCAAAACAAAACAAAACAAGCAGCTGAACCAAGCACAAGGGTGATCCCAGATGCTTGGGAGGCTGGGGTGGGAGGATCATGAGTTCAAGGCCAGCCCTGGCAATTTAGCAAGCGTCTAAAAAACAAATCAAAACAGAGAGAATCAGCTGAAAAGTCAAAAGTGATTACCTCTGAGGGGTTGGAAATGGGGGTCTGAGTCGCAAGACACTTTTATGGAACGAATTTTACAGAACTATTTAAATTGTAAAATTACATGCAAATCTAACTCTGTTTTTTTTTTTTTTGTTTCTGTTTTGTTTTGTTTTTTTGAGACAGGGTCTCAAATTTGCTAAAATCCTCCTGCCTCAGCCACCCGAGTACTGGGATTACAGGTGTGCACAACCACGCCTGGCTATACCCCACACTCCTCAAAATTAAAATTAAACCAGGCATGATAGTTCATGTCTATAATCCCAGCTTCTGGGGAGGCCGAGGCAGGAGGATCGAGAGTTTAAGGCCAGCCTACATAATTTAACAACCCTGTTTTAAAATAAAAAATAAAAAAAGGCTGAGAATGTAGCTCAGGGGCGGAGCAAGCCTAAAGCCCTGGGATCAATTCCCAATACTGAAAAAAAAATTAAATTTACTACAATTTATACGTATAGGTGTTCAATAAATGTTAATGGTCACAATTCCTCGTACACAATGTCTTTTTTTTTTTTTTTTAGACAAGTTCTCATTAGGTTACTGTGTCGCCGGGGCTGGCCACTATGTAGCCCGGAGGTCCTCCTGCCTTGTCCTCCTGAGTGCTGGGATTACAGGTGTGTACCACCATGCCCGGCTGTACACTATATGACGTCTTCATCAGCCAGACTGCTATACTCACAGAGGGCAGTGACATATTAGGACTCCTGGTTGCCAAGGACAAACCTGAAACTGGCGAAAGCATACGAGGGCTCTTGTCAGAGAGGTTCCAAGCGAGAAGGTGCGGTGTGACCTGGCAGGCAGGATTCCCGCCTCCACCTCTCGGCGCTCTTTTTCTGTTTGTGACAGCGTGAGCCACCATGTCTGACTCAGGTCAGTTAATTCTTTACAAAGTCTTCTACAGTTGCTATTTTTACTATGCTCAGCTTCCTCAGGAGGAAGTTAAATAAGAGTGCAACTGGCCAAGCCCAGGCCTGTGCTTTGGTGCTACATAAAAACACCTCACTTTTCAAAGGTCAGCTCGAAGCTCCTTGGGAGGCCAAGGTGGGAGTGTTGCTGATGCCCGCCCAGCTCAGGACCAATCTGGGTACCACAGCAAGATCTGTCTCACAAAATCTTCAGTGGCACACTCGGGAGGCTGAGGCAGGAGGATCGCTGTGAGTTTGAGGCCAACCTGAACTACACAGCAAGATCCTATCTCAAAAAAACCAAAAAACCAAACCGAACCAAAACAAAACTTCAATGGTTTAAGTAAATGCATTTTTGGAGCTTTTGTTGTTTTTGTTTTGTTTTGTTTTGTTTTGTTTTGAGACAGGGTCTCACTGTAGATAGCTCCTGCTAGCCTTGAACTCACTATGTAGCCCAGAGTAGCCTAGAGCTCTCAGTGATCCTCCTGCCTCAGCCTCCCGAGTGCTGGGATTATAGGTGTGTGCCACCACGCCCGGCATCATTTTTATTTTTATTAGTCTGTGTTTGCAGTACATGATTACATTCATCATGGAGAGTTGGTATGTATGCATAACATTTTAATTCTTTTCCCGTCCCTTTCTCCTCTCCTTCATCCTCTGATCCCCTTTCCGTTTGCAAAAAGTGTATCCCCTGCTTCCTGTTACCTCTCTTTGGGAATACGGGCTTCGATGGTCCAAGCAAAGGAAGGTGCTTTTACAGACAGAGAAGGCCTTAAAGAAAGCAGAAAGAAAAAACACAAACGGATTGGTCCCTCCGAAGTTACTTCCCTTGTGAGGCAGGGACAGGGAGACAGGACAGTAGAAAAACATCTTATTGGTTAAATTGACATCAGTTTACTTCTTTTGTGAAGGGATTAAAGTGAAAGACTTCATTTTCATGTGAGTGAAACTGGCCTGTTTGAGAAATTCGGCTGTTTTCTTTCTGATTCTGATTTCTCAGAAGACCAGGTAAACCCGGCATGGTGGCACATACCTATAATCCCAGCACCGTGGGAGGCTGAGACAGGAGGATCACAAATTCGAACCCAGCCTGGGCAATTTAACGAGACCCTGCCTCAAAATAAAAAATATAAAAGTGCCCGGGAATGTAGCTCAGTGTAAAAGCCCTACATTCAATCCCTAGTGCCACAAAAAAGAAAAAAAGTTCTAGTAGTATTTTAAATTTGACTTCTCTCTCCTCTCCACTGGAGATTCAACCCCCGCCTTTGAGACTTAGTCTCCCTAACTCACTAAATTGCTCAGCCTGGGTTTGAACTTGTGATCCTCCTGCTTCAGCCTCCCAGAGCGCTGAGATGACAAGGCTTGCGCCACCATGCCCAGTTTTAGGTTTGACTTTTAGTGTGAATGACTCCATTTTGATTTCTAGTTTGGTCTTTTAGGATCTAGTGCAGGCACTCAGTCCCAACAGTGGCCTCCTTTAATCTCTGTGTGACAACAGTAGCCTCCTTTAATCTCTGTGTGACAATGGGTTTGATGTGGCTGTCATGTCTCTTCACGATAGCCCACCCTGTATTTTTTTTTCCTCCGTATTTTTTTATTTTTACTTGGCCCACACTCTCTACAGAGCCTGTTTTCTTTCCTACCTTTAACAAATGTGAAACTTTGCCACCAGGAAAACAAAAACCAATGGGTTTGGTGTGACTAAGCTAAACTTGGAAAAATACACATATTTCCATTCTCTCTTTTTTTTTCTTTCCTTTGTTTATATACAAAGCTGTGCAAAATAGATTGCACGTTTGTACCTGAGAGCTTTCACATAAGTGGCATCAAGTACCATGCACGATTTGGTAACTTTCACTTTTTACGACACGACATGTTTTCAGAGTTGTCCCTGTTAAAATACATAACATTGGTTATGTATTTTAACATACATCTAGTATGTTAAATGTACATACAATGTAACATACATACATTGTGTATCCCATCTAGTCGACTGGATACACAATTTAAAGTGCTCTGCCTCATTTTTATTTTTATTATTTTATTCATTATTATTACTATGGGTGGGTTTTTGTGTGTGTGTGTGTGTGTGTGTGTGTGTGTGTGTGTGTGTGCTGGGGATCAAACTCAGGGCCTTGCGCTTGCTAGGCAAGTACTCTAACCACTGAGCTAAATCCCCAGCCCTGTGTTTTGCTTTTTTGAGACAGGGTCTTACTACGCAGTTCAGGTTGGCTTGAACTCACTATGTAGCCCAGGCCAGCCTCAAACTCACAGCAATCCTTCTGCCTCAGCTTCCCAAGTGTTGCTGGGATTACAGGTGTGCACCACTATGCCCAGTCTTATTTTTATTTTTATTTATTGATTTATCCATTGATTTAGTGGTACTGGGGATTGAACCCAGCACCGTGTCATTGAGCCTCATCTCCAGCACTTTTTAAATCTGTCGTCCTTTGAGTCAGAGACTTAGTAAATTGCTGAATTGCCCAGGCTAGACTCAAACTTGGGACCCTTCTGCCTCAGTCTTTCGGAGTGTCGGGATGGCAGGCACACACGCCTGAGGGATGACTCCCCTCTTGGTATCCCAGTGGCCTTGGGGAGCGGCAGGCTCTTAGAGAGGCCCTGAGCCTCTCTGGAAGCCTCCGGTTTACAGACGTCCCAGGTTGCAGAGGCCTGAATTGCAGGCCCAGGCCTTGTCAGCTGTCACTTTGAAGGTGAGGCCACCCTCAGACCCCAAGAGTCTGGGTCAAGATCAAGGACTTCCCCAGGCCACCTGCCACAGGGGCGGGAAAGACCCCCCGCAGAGCTCCGGGAGCTTGCTGTGTGTGGCCTTTCAGTAGTGAAAGATAAAAAGAAAAGTAAAATAAACACAATAAATAGGCTAAAGGTTTCTCAAGAAAAAGGCAGCAGTCAAAGCAACACAACAAAATCAAACTATGGTGCAGATACAAAAATATAAAGCAATTAAATTCTTTTTGGACCAGGCCTTGATCTAAATTAGGATCTGAGAACAAGGCCTGAGTGGGGCAGGCAGCGAGCACTCTCTCTCCCCTCTTCTTCCATGCCCAAGTCCTACTTCCAGAAGCTGTGACAAGACACGTCGGGGTTGGGGCCTCTCGGTCACCCACACACTCCCACTCCTCCCCTTCAGTGGCTGTCACACAGTGCAATCTTTTTTTGTTTTGTTTGTTTGTTTGTTTGTTTGTTTGTGGTGCCGGGGATCGAACTCAGGCCCTTGTGCTTGCAAGGCAAGCACTCTAATCACTGAGCTAAATCCCCAGCCCCTTTTTTTGTTTTGTTTTTGAGACAGGGTCTCAGTATGTAGTTCAGGTTGGCCTCAAACTCACTATGTAAGCCAGATGTACTGGCACATGCCTGTAATCCCAGGATTCGGGAGACTGAGGCAGAGGATTATGGTGACTTTGAGGCCAGCCTTGTCTACAGGAATGTAACCGTTATGTACCACAAATGTGGGCTCATAAAAATAAAAATTTAAAACAACAATAAGTGGGGCCGGGGATTTAGTTCAGTGGTAGAGTGCTTGCCTAGCACCTAGTGCTTCCCCAGCACCCAAAAACAACAACAACAATCAAGTAAAAGAAACCCACCATCTGGCTGGCGTGGTGGCGGCGCATGCGTGTAAGTCCAGCACTCTGAGAGGCTGAGGCAGGAGGATGGCAAATTCGAGCCCAGGCAATTTAGTGACTTAGAGGACACGGTTTCAAAATAAAATAAAAAGAGCTGGAAATGAATGTACCTCAATGCGAAGGCCCTGGGTTCACTCCCCAGTACCACACACACACACACACACACACACACACACACACACGTCTACACATGAAAACAAAGCCAAAAAGAACAGTCCATCGGGCAAGAGCAGATGGAACTCTGCAGCACAGCGGGGTGCAGGGTTGGGGACCTGTGGGGTCTCCATCCTCTTTCCACGAGAGGAGGAACACAGAACCTGAAGGGGGCAGGAGAGAGGTGCACCGTGTTGTATGTGTGTAAGTGTGATATATGCGGAGTGTGAGTGCTGTGTGTGCAGGTGTGTATGTGGTGTATGTGTGGTGCATGTGGCGTGTGTGTGCAGTGTGTGATGTATGTGGCACGTGGTGTGGTGTGCCTGCGTGTGCTCTGCGGTATGGGGAATGGACACCACCTCAGTGTGTGTGAGCAAAGATTTTCAGGGAGGCTGTTCACCAAGCAGGATGGGACGGGAATGGAGGCGGGAAAGCTGAGCGAGCCGAAACCCAGGGCAGTGCGATTGTGGTTGGAAAAGATGTCACCGCCCACGAGCACCCAGGTCAGAGCCCCAAGTGAAGGCAGGAAGGTGAGAGCAGAAGGGAAAAATAAATATGTCAGGAGCCGGGTGTGGTGGCGCACACCTGTAATCCCAGCACTCGGGAGGCTGAGACAGGAGGATCACCATGAGTTCAAGGCCAGTGGGGGCTACACAGGGAGTTCAAGGCCATCCTGAACTACATAGTGAGACTATGTCTGGAAAAACCAAAATAACTAAAATAAATAATTAAAAATAAAAAATAATGTCAGAAATAAATATGTCTGCAGGCAGCAGAAGACTCGACTTATGGGCATTTAAATAGTGACCTCTGTCTCATGTGATAAAAATTGGAAGTGGGCTGGGCTGGCGCTCAGCAACTGCATGGCCAGCATCTCTAGGGTCTTCTGGCCTTTCCCCAAGAACTGTGTGCACATGGTGTGCATGTGCTGTGTGTGCAGCATGTGTCCACACGGGTCTGTGCTGCAGCCCCAAGGCTCAGGAGGAAGAAGGCAGCCGCCCTGGGAGCGCCCCTCCCTCGGAGTAGCGCTGGCTGAGCCAGTCACATGGTCTCCCCACCGCAAGGGAGGCTGGGAAGACAGAGTATGGGTCCCCGCGACCCGCTCTGGGCCTGGCTGGGGACTGGCACCAAACCAAATCTGGGTTGTGTTAGGAAGGAGGAGGGGAAGAGGGTGCTGGGGACTGAGCCCCGGAAGTGAGGCCCTGGGCATAAACATTTCCGGAGAAGGCTAAAGCCCAGTAACATGGCAGAGGGGAGCCGCACCGGTGGCCTCCCACCGCCTTGGAGCTCCGGGTGTGCGGGCGGGTCTCACAGTCACCGTTCACGGCCTCGGTGGGTCTCCGGGGCAACCTCAGGATGCTGCGGAGGCCGTCATTCTTCCCGAGCTAACCCGAGAGGGACGCCGCCACCTGAGGTCGGGGGTGCGGGTGGAAGGGGGCCTCCAGTCCCAGCTCCTGGGAACGGTGAGGCAGGAGGGTCGCTTGGGCCCGGGAGATGGGCGCCGCCTGGACAACACGGTGGGACGCTTGTTTTAAAAGCCAAAACCAAGCGGTCTAGCACGAGTCCAGAAATGTAGCCACCATCACGCAGGCACTGAGCGACAGAGCAGGACACAGAGAATCCAGTTTCTACCACATCATGCGTGGGTCACGGGAGGGCCAAGAGTATCCCAGCTCCAGTGCACAATCCAGACCCTCCTTAGCTTTTTGGTCCTAGTCTTTCTCCAGCTGCTCCGTATGGAACTTTTGCCTCCGTCTGTCTCTGTGTGTGTGTGTGTGTGTTGCGGGGTGTGTAGTAGTTGAGATAGGGTCTCACTATGGAATCCAGGCTGGCCTCAGATTCATTATGTAACCCAGACTGGGCTGAACTTGTTGCAACCCTCCTGCCTCAGCCTCCCAAGTGCTGGGATTACAGGCATGTGCCACCACATCTGGCCTGTATGGAGCTTTTCATCTGGTTCTCATCCCAGTCCTTCCTTCCCAGGACCAAACCCAGTTAGGATTTCTTGGAAGACAGGCAGACCTGCGTGTGGAGGCCCTGGTGCACTCCATGGCTCTCAGAACCTCCTAACCATGTATAATTCCTGAAGCTGCTCAGTGCCAGGAAACAGCAGCCATGCCACAAAGTATCAGTATCTTCTGAGAGAAACAGCTGCAGACCAGCCCCAGTCTTACAAAAACCAAGATCACGTTATTTCACGTTTTCCTCATAAAGTCCAACTCCTTATAGCCATGCTCGGTGCCACATGCCTGTAATCCCAGCACTTGGGAGGCTGAGGCAGGAGGATCACTGCAAATTTGGGGACAGCTTGGGCTACATAGTGAGTTCAAGGCCAGCCTGGATTATACGGTGAGATCCTGTCTCAACAAAACAAAACAAAACAAAACAAAATCCAACTCCACAAAAGACCTGCCTTGGTACGGAGTCTTTAGTAGCTACCTCAGCTAACACACAGTGGGGGCCTCCTCCTTGGGAGTTCACAGCCTGGCTACAGAGTGGCACATGCAGGCGAATACCTCTGTGACAAGGCAGGGCCGTGACAGATGTAGCACAAGCCATAGTAGCCCATTTCCTGTTGCTATAACATCATGCCTGAGTCTGGAAGCTTCGGAAAGAAAAGAGGTTTCTTTAGCTCGTCGTTTGGGAGGGTCCTGGTGTGGCCTCTGTGGCTCTGGTGAGGGCCTTCTGCCTGCATCACTGTACAGCAGATGGGGCCATGGCTGGAGGGGACAGAAGCAAGAGGAACTCAGTGACCAGGCTTACTTTTGTTATTTTTCTTGAGATGAGGAGAGAACCCAGGGCCTGTCACCTGCAAGGCAGGTGCTCTGCCACCAGCTACACCCCGGGCTGGCCTCACTGTTGATATCCAGACAGTCTCTGAAACTAACAGGGCTCCATGAGAACAACCTTAATCACTTCTGAGGGCTTGACCTCAGACACCTATGTACCCAACACTAGCCCCGCCTCCTCTTCCTCCTTTCTCTTCTTCTCATGCTGAGGATTGAACCCAGTCTTTGCACTGAGCTATGTCCCCAGTCCTTATTTGTTCATCCATTTATTTATTTTTTTTATTTTGAGATATGGTCTCACTTAAGTCTCTAAATTGCCTAGGCTGAGCTTGAACTTGTGATCCTCCTGCCTCAGCCTCCCAAGTGCTGGGATTACAGGCATGGTTTAGACCTGAACCCATCTTCCAGCACATGAGCCTTTGGCAGACATGCTCAAACTATATCTAGACCATCACAGAGACTTCAGAGGTGCCAGAGGTCACCTGGCTGTGGTGTGGTCCTGTTGGACCTTCCTGGGGGAGCAGTCCTGTGGGCCACTGAGGCAGAGGTGCTGCCAGGATAACATATATAATTGGGGTTCCCTTGTTTAAAAAAATAATTAGTAATTTCAGTGATGAAGCTGGTGCACACCTAGAATACCAGTACTCAGGAGGCTGAGGCAGGAAGATCTCCATGAATTCGAGGGCAGCCTGGGCTATATAGGCCACCTGTCTCCAAAAATCAAAGAACAAACAAAAAAAGAACTTCAGTGACAAAGCATTTGACTCTCCTGGGCACAGCACCTCACATAACTGCACAAGTCCCAGGCCCCACTGCTGGCCTGGATACTGCCTTCCATGGCCCCTCCCTGCCCCCAGGTCGCTTCCCCTGGGAGATGTGGAAATGGGCAGACTGGTGGGAGCCAGGCCTACCGGCCTCCTCCAAGCAGCTGACCTTGTGTCACGGTCCCCACTTCTGCCTGAGGACACTCAGTTGCACATGAGAGTCGCCAGGGTGACAGGGTTTGCACACAGCGGGACAGGCGACAGCTTCCCGGCCTGAGAAGAGCTGCTCAGCCAGTCTCGGGGCTGTCCCTGACTGTCCCTCACCGTGTCTCCTGCCTCCCCA
>PVJO010034475.1:0-10895 GCA_004026905.1 Hystrix cristata | reverse complement strand
GAAAGATGAAATATTACATAGCAATTAGAGATACTTTATAAAATCTTAATAGAAAAATATTAATAATGTAAAATGAGAAAAAAGATTGAAAACTGGTAAAATATCTCAAAATGTTAGTTTTATCTCTGTGTAACTGATACTGATTTTTATACTGTTCACTTTAAAACATTTTCTACAATAAGTATGTACTGCTATGTGTTTTCCCTTAAAAAATCAGCCTGGCTGGGCATGGAAGTACACGCCTATAATTCCAGCATTTGGGAGACTAAGGCAGCAGAATCACCACAAGTTCGAGACCAGCCTGAGCTTTATGGTGAGTTCAAGGCTAGTCTGAACTATGTACCAAGACCTTGTCTCAAAAAACCTCAAAAACAGGGGGCTGGGGATTTAGCTCAGTGATTAGAGTGCTTGCCTTGCAAGCACAAGGGCCTGAGTTCGATCCCCGGCACCACACACACACCAAAAAAAACCTCAAAACCCCCCCAAAACTAGGTTAGTATACTTAGGAAATTACCTGACTAAAATTTACTAACAGTGGCTTCACAGAATAGTCACCACAGGGGTTACAAAAAGAAACCTCAACTTTGAAGTTCAGGAGATTTTGACATAGTAGGACCATCTTCCTATTGTAAGTCACTTAAGAGCTAAGTAATGAAGCAGACTATTATTTCTGTGACTTCAATGTATGGAGAGAGAGTCAATATGCTTATTGAGGTAACTGGTATTATGTAGTATTTATACGTATTTTCTAGTATTTCATTAATATAAATACGGCTTGAACATTCCATCATAACATTTTTAGAGCAGTCCTAAACTATGTTGTGCTATGCCAATTCAGGCAACCAATTCTAATTAGAGTAGGATATAGAGCTGTTTAATGCTTGTATAGTCTACTTTATGGAAAATATGACCTTTCATTACAGTTTTAACAATAAATAATTTCACTGTTAAAGTATATACAAAGCAGTCATCCTACATTATCATTTGAATTCAGTAATGTTTTAAATAACAACTGCTTTGCTCATGTAGATCCCCCCACCAGAAGGGTATTTTGAGCATTAAAGAAACACTGAAATGTAAAACTGAGAGTGACATCTTCCTTTCATGGCATAAATGCTCTTAAGAATTGATTTGAACAAATAAACTAATAATATAAATCAGGTAACATCTTTACCAAGATTTTAACTGACAGCAAACCTCTGTTTTTTGGATATTGGCTGAACTGGCTTAAAAACGTCAGTGGGCCACTTTTAAAGGAATAAAGCAAAAGCTTTTTCCTTTTTTTGGCTTTAGATATATGTAACCATTTGGCAAAAGTATTTATTGAATATACAGGTATTTGTTTCTCTGACAGAATAACGATAAAAAGTGAGACTGCACATATTCATGGTAAGTGAGTATGTTCAAGAGAAACATCAAATTTTGACTACAGTACTCTGAAAAAGGACATCAGAAAATGAAAAGTTATACTTTGTGATCTAGACCCATATCTCTAACCATGTACTAAAATAAAATCAGAAATGGATCAAATATCTATATGTTAAAATACAAACAATCTGCTGGAAGATAATGTAGTTTTTGTAAAACTCTTGAGGACATAGGTGCAGGCAAAAACTTCGTGAATAGAACCCCAGCTGCACAACAAGTAACAACAAGTAACATTGAGAATCAACAAACGAGATCATATTGAATTAAAAACCTTCTGCATAGCAAAAGAAACAATCAATAGAGTAAAAAGACAACCTATAGAATGGGAAAAAATTTTGCCAGCTACTCCCCAGACAGGACTACTATCTACAATATATGAAGAAATAAAAAAAAAATTAGAGAGCCCCAAAATAAAAGACCTAATCAAAAAATAAGCAACAGAAATGAATAGATACTTCTCAGAACTAGTAGTAGCATAAATGGCCAATAAATACATGAAAATATGTTCCACATCACTGGCCATTAAAGAAATACAAATTAAAACAACACTGAGATTCCATCTTACTTTAGAAAGAATGACTATCATCAAGAATTCAAACAAATGTTGGCAAGTCTTCAGGGAAAAAGGAATCCTTCTATGTGGATGGTGGGAATGTAAGCTAGTACAACCACTATGGAAATCATTCTGCAGATTCCTCAAAAAAACAGAAATTCCATATGAAGCAGGTATTCCTCCTTCTAGGTATCTTCCAAAGAGAGTTAAAGATATCATATTACACTGAAGCGATACATGCATATCTATGTTTACAGCAGTACAACTTGTAATAACCAAATCTTGGGAAGTGGCCTTTGTCGTATTTATATACAATGGAATACTGCTCTGCCACAAGGAAGAATAAATGAATCAACTGTAGGAAAATGGATGCACCTTGACGCCATTTTAAGTGAAGTAAATCTTGCATGGTTTCTCCTACATGAGAAATTATAAATAGAGAGCAAAATAAAACACAGATAGTAGGATGTAGGGAGATAGAACTTTTGCAAAAGGGAAAGGGGACCAAGAGATGGAAAGGGTAAGGGGAAAGTTATGAAAAAAAATTAAGATGTGTTATGTGCATGTACCAATTTCCCATGAGGAATGTAATCACCATGTATTGCAAACATGCCAATAAAAATAAAAAAGTTTTTAAAAAGTCAAGTTTTGATAGGAATTAAGCTCACCTTAGCTTACCTTACCATTACCTTACTTTAAAAAATTATAAAAAATAAAAACCACTCTAGAGTTATAAGAGAGAACCATTTCCGAGATAACCATTACCTTACCTTAAAAAATAATTATAAAAAATAAAAACCACTCTAGAGTTCTAAGAAAAGTGCTATTATTTTAACGAGCACAGCATCCTTGAAATAGGTGGCTACAAACTGTGAAAGAACTGAGGTGTATAATCCTTATAACAGTGGGTTAAAGTTTCAAGTACTTACTGAGATTCAACTTCTTGCTTAATTTCTTGCCACTCTCCATATGGGTTTGGTTTTTTCAAAGTTTTGGATTTTTCTTCATTTGGACTTGATGAATTCTGTTTTTGGACATTTTTTTCTTTCTGTATTTTTGGCTCAGTTCGTTCACTGCTATTTTTACTTTTTACCTGAAATATAAAAGTCAAGAAATAATACATGTCAAACAAAACTGCTAGGACAAAAGCAAAATTTCTCTTAAAAGTCTTGTTACAGATTTATAAAAATACTGTGACTTGGCACTGTAGTTTAATTCTGTACATAACACAATAATGTACATTAGAAGAACTTTAATGGTTGATTAGATTTTTCATTATGTCTAAAATGTTAATACACTATGTCCAGTGCTGTATACTTCAAAATAATATAACATGATCTTATTAATGTCATGAGTTGTACAATTAAGGACATGTAAATAAGCTACTTTTCTGTTTTCTCACCTAAGTCACATATCCAACAGTGACTTCTCTTTATATTGTACCTCTTCTGAATTCTATGCCATGTCATCAGACCCTTCTACAGCTATTAACTATTTTAAAGAACTCCTTGAACCTGTTAGTCTTAACTGAAATCTACCTTCATTTTGAGGACTCAACCAAAGCGTCACTGGCATACACAATTAGCAACTTCGTACAAATTAGAAAGATACTCCCTGGGACAGAAGCAACCCCCATAGAAGTCCCTGAGTGGGGCAGATGCTTTAAGGCGTCTGCTCATCTACAGTAACAAAACCCTGTAACTTGCATTAGCAAATTGACCACTAGCTGGACTTAAGCCTCTCAGCAAACTGTACAATGTTGAGTGGTTGGCCTGGGATAGTTTCCTTCATAATTCTTTGAAGAGGTATTAGCTCAGCCCTTCATGAGGCTTCTATCACAGAATCAGGGGGCACCATGCACTTTGTTTTAGCAATCTTGATTGCTTCCAGGACATAACTTTCTTAATAAAACATTTTTACTGAGGTACCAAAGTTCATGATACTTTGACTCTTTATGCATTAAAGATCTCCCCTGTCAACCATACCACTTTCTATACTGTTCCCGTCCTTTCTTCCTTGCATGGCCAATGACTTCTGGCCACTACTCTATCTTCACTGATGACTGTGGCAACATTGGCACAATTTTTCTCTCTATTCAAAGTCCTGCTATCATTGTAGGAAGCTTAAAAATTACCTGGCATCAATTTTACAAGCCTCAAAACCAATGATTTTGGCCTTCACTATACTTCAGCCATCTAGTGTCGGTCTCTTTTCTCATCTACAGCACCTGGGCCACAGATAGCACTATAATACTTCATCTTTTTTTTTTTTTTTTTTTTTTTTTGGTGCCGAGGATCGAACTCAGGCCCTTGTGCTTGCAAGGCAAGCACTCTAATCACTGAGCTAAATCCCCAGCCCTAGAATACTACATCTTTACACCTACATTCCTTTTCATTTGAAATAGCTCATCACTCATATGCCCTACCCATGAAATTTTAAAAGCCAAAGTCCTCCCCCTGAGCACAGTACTTCTTAATTCTTTTGGCTTTTGACTCTCTTACTTCTGTGCCTCTTACTCAACCCCATTATCATCTGTAATACTTTTAATTTCTCCTTGTGTTTTGAGTTTGTCTCCACTAGACTTTACATCCTTCTGAAAGGAATCATCTTTAAGCATTCCTTTGCTAACACCCTAAAAATATGTCTCTACGCTTGTGTATTGTTTAGGACCAAAATACTTCCAAAAACAGATTTAGCCAATAATTTATCTGTTTGCTCTTAAACTCGATCTGTCAAGCATTTAAAAAGAATAAACTTTCAAACTTACAAAGTCTAAAATGAAATTAGTGTCTTGGCTCTCAAATGGCTATCAGTAAATACTACAACCATGTATCCAGATGCCAAAACACGACAGGCCATTTTTATCTTTGGGGATACATAAAATGCCCAGTTGGTGCCCGAAACCAGACAGTACCAAACCTTATGATACTATATTTTTTCCTGTACAAACATCCCTATGATAAAGTTCAATTTAAAAATTAGGCACTGTAAGAGACTAACAACATTAACAGAAAAATTATAACAAAGAAATTTCATCATACTACTCAGAAAAGCATTTAATTTAAAAGCTATGATTATTTCTGGAATTTTCCAATTTGTATTTTTATACCGTGGTTGACCTCGTAATTAAATCAATAAAAAGCAAAATCAAGGATGGGGGAAAAAAAGGACCTCCAAACATGTCTTGGCTTTATTTCCATCTCACACCAGAAGACTAAAGGTCTACAGAATTTTCTTATAAATTGATAATTTTTGTGATGAGTAAATCATGAACCTACCTTAAATTTTATTTTTGGCTGTTTTCTTTCTGTAGAGACTTCTTTTGCTTCTTGTTCTCTATCAGATTCACTATCTGATGATTTGGATTCTTCTAGGGTGTCAAGTGACTTTTCATCGACCTTACTAGAAAGCATACTGCCAGTGCGTGGAATGAAATCATCAGGTTTTTCCCATTTGGATTCTGCTCAATACATTTTTTAATAATCATGTTATTTACTTAGCAATTCTAACACATTCAATCATTTACAATTATTAACCCTTATGAGGTCCCTGATCTGAGAGATACCGGTTTTTCCCACTTTGATCCTGCCTAACCCATTTTAACAGTTATGCTGTTTACTTACCAATTCTAACAGTTTTTTTAAGACAGAGTCTCACTATATAGCTCAGGCTGGCCTCGAACTTGTGGTGATTTGCTTGCCTCAGTCTCCTGAGTGCTGGGATTACAGGCAAGCACTACCATGCCTGGCTTAATTCTAATACTTTCTATCATTCAAAATTATTAACTTTTAGAAGTCACTGATCAGGGGACGGAGATTTAGCTAAATGGTTAGAGCGCTTACCTAGCAAGCACAATGCCCTGAGTTCGAGCCCCAGCACACAAAAAAAAGTCACTGATCCGAGGGATAAAAAACACATTTCTTATATATCGTTATATATATTGGGTGGACAGGTTCAAGGTCAAGACTAGCTATCCATTAGTACACAAATAATGTTATGCCATCAGTATGATCAGTTTTTAATGTTTTTGCATTTCACCAATATTAGTAATGAGTGTTTCTCTGATACACACACCCTATACTGTAATATTTTTGACTGCAACTTCCGCAATACTGCATTCACTTCACAACAATACTTGATTAAGAAAATAAATAATGGTTCTCAAACCTCTGATTCTTTATCTTTCAGAAACTCATTTCAATTTACAAACCAAGATTTACTAGCTGTATAAACTACAACTCTGATGAAAGACAATGTAAGAACAGAGTGATATTTTAAGGACTCTCAATTTATCTCACAGTAATTTCAGAAAACATAATGAAAATGAAGAAATTTCCTGGACTTTACTATCACAAAGATTTTCTGGGATTTTCAAAAAGTGAAATTTTATGGTGAAGCTCTGAACAAATATAATTTGTCATTTTTATTGGGGGAATAAACTTCAATTAAACTCTACTGCCATCTAGTGGGTCACAGAGCTTTTAGTAAAACGAAAGCTCTACTAATTGTCTAATTGTCTTTGTAGTCTCTATTTTTCACTTAACGAAAGGGAGAAACTAGGTACAAATTAACTATGAAGAATGTGTTTCTAAAATGTACCCAAAAAATCTTGGTTCAAAAAAAAGGGAGAAACTAAACAATTTACTGCCCAACTGAAATAGTTTTTTTTTTTGGTTTTTTTGAGACAAGGTTTCGCTGTGTAGTTCACGCTGGCCTTGAGCTCACTATGTACCCCAGGGCTGGCGATCCTCCTGCTCTGACTCCCAAATTCTGGGATTACAGGTGTGCACCACTATGCCCAGCTAAGAGTTTTAAGAGTAAAAGGAATTGCAATTAATAATTACACTGTTACAGGCATAAACTGAAACAATTCACTATGTATAGCCCCTTGATACACGTAGGTGCTAATGAAAAATACTATTTTTCCTTATCTAAATTTCACTCAAGTAACAAAAAGAATTTTCAAAACATAAATAACTTATTAAGCACCTACAATGTACCAGGGTAGTATTTTGGTAAATTCATAGGTATCTGACTTGTCCACAATCACATCATTGGTAAGAGAAGTTGTGCATTGAACTTAGCTCTAATTCTAAAGCCTTATTATGTTACTATATTAAAGATTCAGTGTTTAATTTTAATGGAACAAAAACATTGCTAATGTTTAACATCATGTAAAGGATTTTGGATAGTAGGAATTAAAACAAAACAAAACTTCTCCCCAAATTTTATCAATATTATAGGCATTCTAGCAAACTTAATGGCAGTAAGGAAATCAAGTATGATTAAACACTACATCTATGAAATTAAATTAGATAAAATATTAATTTGAAAAATTCAGTTAGATAGTAACTATGCATGCTTCATATTTATGTAACTGAAACATTAGTCACAGTGAAAAATTTGACAATTTGAAAAACTGACAAATTTTAGCCACTGCTAAAATAGCTTCAAGAAAATAAGTAAAATAGCTTCCATTTCGCTTTTTAACAAAAGGAAAAGTTGAGGCTTTGCAGGGTATAGCTCAGTGGTAGAACAAGCACGAGGCTCTGGGTTTAAACTCCAGAACCAAAAAAAAAAGACAAAAAAAACCCCCCCAAAAAACCTATCAAGGTGAACTAGGTGATCTATGCGGTACCTTCCAAGAAAATTATATTTATAAAATAATCATGACAAAACCAGTAATTAAAATGATTCTCTCAAATTCGCACATGCTATGTGAACTCAGAACACCATAACTGCATACCACAATATATGATAAATCTTTTTGTTTTTCTACTGCATTAATGTTTTTAATTTACAAAAAACAATATATGCTTGTTACGGAACTGTTTATTTAATGCTAAAGTTCTCAAATTCAGATGATTCACCAGCAGATTAATAACCAGTTTCAGGAATAATTTAGATAGTTAAGATAATCAAAGATAACACTTACCTCCTGTTTCTGTATTATAATAATAGTTATAACCATCTTCACTTAAACCTTCTGCCCAAATGGCCTTTGTTGCTGTCTAACAGGAAAAAACCCAGAACAAACTGAAGATAACGGATATATATTGAATAACCAAGCCACCCATTCCTTTCCACCTGACATCTGGAAGTGAGGGATGGTGATACCAATCTTGGCTAGGAAACCTGGTTTGTGATAATCATGTGCCAATGTTCAAGGAGAGAAGGTCTCACTTTTGAAAGCCAGGAATCCCTTCCAGATGGACAAGGACATCTGGATGGCAACTGACTGCAAACCAACTAATATTTACATGGATGGGGTTTCTGAACAGGTATCACTATTTTACCTCCACCCAGTCTTCTAACAAAAGGATTACAGGAAGAAAGGATGGGGGGAGACTTACTTGGAAGTAAATCTGCTTACAAAAACCCCAGAGGCCAATCACTTTAAAGAATAAAGCTAAAATAATACCGATGTACTTCAGTTACCTTATTTAAGTTTCCTTGAAATCCTTCAGGTTTCTCCCATTGAGAAGCTTAAAGCAAAATATATTTTATTTATAAAAATCATTTTGCTTTATAAAAACTCCAAAATATTTAATATGGCAAAAAATTATAAAATACCAGTTTAACATAAAACTGTAGAAAGAAAAAGAAACAACATACATCCCAGCAGTGTTATGCAGAAGAATACAGGAGAATGCTATAGAACCAAGAAATAACAGAACAGAGATAAGTTACTGGAACTTCTAAGGAATTATTAGAGCCAGGTAGGGCTTCTCTATATGAATTCATTGGAATTTAGGACTAGTAAATTTTGAAGGAAGGGAATGGATTTTTGTTGTGATGAAGAATGACTCAGAAGAGGAATAAGTATACAGGAATTAAAAACAAGTCTTACTGAAGGCAAGAGTATAAAAGTAGGATGGTGAAGGAAACATTAGTTGGGAAAAAAGAAATAAGTAGTTTCTAAGTATAATTGAGAGAGATTTCTCATCCCTAGTAGGCTCAGTTCAAAGTCTGAGAAGTTACTGCCATTTCTATGTAGTCCAAAACCGATCAATTCTAAAGAGCATAATTAAATAGTTTTGTCATCTCAAGGTTTTCTCCATGATTTGCTCATCTAATTTCCTATCTTCTTTTTGAGATGATCTAGCCCAGGCTGGCCTCAAATTCACAACTCTCCTGCCTCTGCCTCTGGAGTGCTGGGATTACAGGTGTGCACCACCACGCCCAGGTTCACATCCTACCTTCTTGACCATTCTTTTTTGTTGGCTTTTTCCCATCCATTTCTTTAATATATGTACTACCCACCCTCTTTCCTTCTTGCTCTCGTCTCTGTAATCTCAGATACTTCTCAAGGTTAACAATGTTACCTATATCCCACTCTACTTAGCATTCCTAACTCCAGATTCTTACCAATTAGCTACTGAAAATGGCCACATGTCCTATAGGTACCTCAAACTCAATGTATACAAAACTGAATCTGTTATTGGCCCCTTAAACTTATTTGTTTTCTGTATTTCATATCTCAGTAAATTATAGTACCATTCTCCCAGCTTTCCATAATATAGCTCCAATCTATTTTTCCAGTCTCATACTTATGCAATGACATCTTCAAGGAACCTTAAATTTTACCCTCTAGTTAATTTTCTAGGCCTTAAAGTTTCAAAACTATTTCATGTTTTGGCTCACAGCGTTCTGTCTGAAGTACTTTATCCTATTAATCTGAAATCTTATTTAACTGAAATACATAGAGAGTATTTGTATTGTGCCAGGCACTGGTTTAGATGCTGGGGATACAAATGATAAGATGTCAATCTTGGGAACAAGTTCGACCTCCCCCCACCTTAAAACTTTTTTCTGAGACAGTGTGTTGTTCCTAAATTGACTGGCTGGCCCTGATGCTGTGATCCTGCCTCAGCCTCCAGAGCAGCTGGCATTACTGGCATTACAGGTGTGCACCACTATGCCTGCTAAGACATCGTTCTGAGATCAGCTCGAAAGTAATCTGTGATAATCTCTGATTCATATAACCACAATTTCTCATTTTGAGCTACCATATAATCTTTTAAACTACACTTCTAAATAGCACTTTAAAATTCTTCCTTATAACAAGCTTATTTCTGCCACTAAATTTCATGTTTCTGGAGAGTAAGATAAATGAATTTATTTTCCCTAAACTTTATAGTATATGGAATAAAAATTCCAAATATATTTAGTTTTTAGGGAAAATAGAAATATGTTTTTGATATTCCTACTGAAAAACATCACTGTGTATCTAACTGAAACTGGTGTCTGACAAGATAAGGGGAAAATTTATGATGTCAATCAAGACAACTACATATCAAAGAAATCAGTTTCTGGCTCACAACCTTCATTTGGATAGAAAATGGACTGTTACAATTTATGAAGTAGATTTGAAAAGCTTCATTTCAATGAAGATGCTTTATTTTCATTAGTTCTTACTTTTGTAAGACATAAAATATCTATCTACCTACATACACAGAGAGCTATGTGTATAGAGAGCACAAGCAAATGGTACATACATAAAGCTACAGTTTATTCATAAGGAATTCATTACTAAGACTTTAAGCATGACACTAAGCCACAAAGAGAAGGGTACTTTTTAAAGGGCACATACTCTCATCTTTGACAAAGGAGCCAAACACCCTCACTGGAAAAAGGATAGCCTATTTAACAAATGGTGCTGGACAAATTGGCTTACCACATGTCGAAAACTAAAACTAGATATATGTCTCTCATCATGTACTAAACTCAAATCAAAGTGGATCAAAGATCTAAACATTAAAACAGAAACACTAAATTTACTGGAGAGTAGAATAGGAAGAACCCTCGAAGACATAGGGGTAGGAAAAAAATTTATGAACAAAACCCAGACTGCACAGGAAACAATACAAAGAATCAGTGCTTGGGACCACATGCTATTAAAAAGCTTTTGCAC
>PVJO010034474.1:0-10929 GCA_004026905.1 Hystrix cristata | reverse complement strand
AACAATGTTAATCATGAAATTAGTCACAAGTGACCCTCAATAACTACGATAATCTTGAGTAAGTACAAAGTTGGAGAATCATATTCTGTGGTTTCAGATTATATTACAAACTTATTTTAATCAAAATATTATACTGGCATTTAAAAAGACACATGGGCCAATGGAGCAGAAGAATAATAATCTAAGAGAGAAGTCTTTATAGATAGATAGATAGATAGATAGATAGATAGATAGATAGATAGATAGATAGATCTGTTTGTGTATATATATATATATATATATATATATATATATACACACACAGATATATATTCACCTAGTCTTTGACAAGATCATCAAAGATACCAAAAAAAGAAAGGGTAGTTTTTATCACTAATGGGTGGTAAGAAGAATTGATATGATTTGTATGAATGACATTGGAAAATTGCCATGCACTCTACACAAAAATCAACAAAAATGTATTAAAAACTTAAATGTATGCATAAAGTTTTTTAAAAACTCTGAAAAAAATGGGGAAATCTCAATGAAATTGATTTTGGTAATAGTTTTTTGAAAATAACATCATAAGTACATGGCTGGGAATATAGCTCCATGCAAAATTCTAGGGTTAAATTCCCAGTGTGGTAAAAAATAAAACAAAACAAAAAACACTACTCACCACTTAATGAAGCAATTCCATTTCTTGGATTGTATGCAGAAAAATCAGTAACTTGAATAATTGCAGCATTATTTATAGTAGCCAAGATATCATTAGGTGGATAAACACATAGAGAAAACACACACACACACACACACACACACACCCTGTAGAATACTATTTAGCTTTTAAAAAATAAGGAAATCCTGCTATTTGTGAGAGCAGGGATGAACCTGGAGGATACAATGCAAGAAAGTCAAACGCAGAAATAAAAATGATTCATGACTTCATTTTTTATGGATTCTGAAATCTTCAGATTCATTAAATAGTAAAAAGTCAGTTACCACCTGGGTCAATGTTAGGGGAAATGGGAAGATATGGATCAAAGGATACAATGCTATAATAAATTTTAGTCATTAGGTGTGCAGGAGAGTAACTATAGTTAATTCTGGTGTGTTGTAGACTTGAAATTTACCAAAAATTTATGTCTTGTACCTTTCGGCTCCACAAAGGTAGCTATGTGAGGTGGATGGGAATGCTAATACTACACTGGTAATCATTTCACAATATTTTAAAGATAAATAGACATCTCAAAAGTCACATCATATACCTCGAGTACATATAAATTACAAACATTCAATATATACAAAATATTTTTTTCAAAAGAAGATATCAGATTAGGAATATCAGAATGATCAGCCTGTGTTTAGTTGAAGTCTAATGAAACTTTTTCAGCAGCATTTGTTTCTAAATGGAAATTTAAAAATTTATTTCCCTAGAACCAAATGTCTCTCTCTGTCTGGTTTCTCTCTCTTTGACTTCTCTCTCTCTCTCTCTCTCTCTCTCTCTCTCTCTCTCTCTTTCTCTCTCTCTCTCTTTCTCTCTCTCTCTCTCTCCCTTTGTCTTTTATTGGCCAATAGCTCATTGGTGTCTCATTTTAAATGTAAATGATTAATTAAAATTCACTAGTATTTATAGATAAAATATATTATTACATGTAGAGTCGATACTTGATAGTAATAGTTTTTTTGTTCTTTATTTGATTTTAGAAACCATTTAAAGAAATGAATGCATGTTTTATGCATAATTCTTATTTTGGAGCTGAAATTATTTAGATAGCAAATATTTGGGGGGCTTAGAATAGTTTCACATACACTGGGAAGGCATTTAATTTAAAAAAAGATTAAGATGATTTTTAATACATTGCATTGATCACTTTTATTTGTAATCTAACTGGAAAACACACTGGATCTCCATTGTTTATGTATAATTTCTTTCTACATGAAAATAGTGCATAATTTCCATGCTTTATGAGGATTTAGTAAATGACTTAAAGAACAGTAATATGACATATAAATATTTCCTTCTCAATTATTTTGACATATTTCTCATTGGAAGGTGGTACATTGGAAAAGAAATACTTTATACTGCCCTTTGAATTATAATGTATTTCCAGTATAATGACCTTCAAATAGAACATCGAAATCAGTCTTACACATCACGAGCTTGTTTAAAGTCTTTTTTTAACCATACATATTTTTTTGGACATAATTTTGTTGCAAAATTTCTTTAAATTTAGACTTCTCTCTTTAATTCACTGGACAAGTGAATGTCATATCTGTTTGCAAAATTTTGATAATGATGTTCAAAGTCTATTCACCCTCAGTTATGGTAATTTAACTAACTCTTTTATCTATCAAACCACTGTATGCATTCATGGTTTATAAAAATGGTAAACTCATTTCAAATTTAATAGGAAATAAGCAAATATATATGAATATAACACTATCTCGAAGCAACAACTGCTTGATATATAATGTGTTGCTTGAGTACTATATTAAGAAAAGTCAAACTATTAACATGTTAAAATAATTTAATTTGTGTTACCAAAGGATTTATCTGAATTAGTCACCACTTTTAAAATATTACTACTTTATGAATAACATAGTTAGATCAATTGTATAAATCAAATGGAAACTTCGTGTGTACTCATAAACACACAAACACACACCCTAGAGAGATGCTCAAGAGCATTATAGAATTCTTAGAATGTACAATAAATCTAAAATGTCCAATATCCATATATTTTAAAGATTAAAAGTAAAGAAGCTGTACTAAAGCAGATGGGAAGAGATTATGATTGTATAATAAAAAAATGATGATACATATATAGAGAAATATGGAATAAAATTTACATCCATCCCATAGTAATTTTTAATGAGAAACTTATTCAAATATATTTTTTAATATTATTAGGCTATTTGCAGAAATTAAATGTGATGAAACCACTGGTAGCATGAGATAAATGCTTAGAAATAAGATTAAGATTGTGGGTAAAATCTTAAAGATATACTCATAAAAATAATACAGTAAATTCTGGAATTAAATGTGATTTCCAAAGATATCATTGTAAATAGCAGTAATTCTCAATCTGTGTGATATATGAAAACAACTAAGAGTATATGATAGAATATTTATTTCTTCTTGATTCAGTTTTGGTAATTCATATGTTTCTAAGAATCTGTCCATTTCTTCAGTGATTTCCATTTCGTTTGAGTACAGGTTCTTGAAGTAGGTGCTGATGATCTTTTGGATTTCTGTAGGGTCAGTTATGACCTCACCCCTTTCATTTTTTGTTGCATGGATTTGAGTCTTTTCTTTCCTTTTTTGATAAGATTGGTTCGGAGTTTGTCTATTTTATTTAATCTTTCAAAGAACCAACTCTTTGATTCATTGATTCTTTGTGTTGTTTTCTTAGTTTCAATTGCATTAATTTTTGCTCTGATCTTTATAATGTCCTTTCTTGTACAAGCTTTGAGTTTGGTTTGTTCTTCTTTTTCTAGAAGTTTGAGCTTCAACATTAGGTTGTTTATTTGAGCTGGTTCTGTTATCTGGATGTAGGAGTTCAACGGAATGAATTTCCCTAGAAGTACTGCTTTCGTTGCATCCCATACTATGATCTGGTAGATATTATGTTAAAAAAAAAAAAAAGATAGTATTCGAAAGAGTGGATAACTAGATAGGGAGAAGGGGGAAAGAAGGAAAGGAACAAGAAAAGAATTGAGAAAGGGAACAATATAAATAAACCTGCTCTAAATAGGGTAAATGTGGGGGAAAGAAAGGGAGGGGAGGGGAAGAGGGGGGAAAACCGATATGTCACGTACAGGTACAAAATAACCATGAGGAATTAGATCATTATGTAGACAATGTACCAATACATGTTCTTGGTTAAAAAAAAAAAGATTATGTGATAGAAACTTAGAATCTGTCTTACACTTCCTAATTTTCTTATATATTAGATCTCTCTTGGGGATACTGAATCTGTAGGTGCTCTATACAGTATTCGTCATTATTCTAAAGCAGAGAACCTATATGACGTATTATGAAATTGACAAAGTTATAAATAACAAACAAATGCGGGTTTTAGAAACTATTACATTTAGTGAGAAAGAGGTTGGGAGAAGGAAGTGGAGGGAAAATATTAATATATAAAGGAAAAACAGTCTGAATTTTAAAAAGGTAAAAATGTTCATGGAAGAAAGAGTCAGTGACATTCATTATTGCAAAAAGTTACACAAAATTCTTAGGACAAACATAACTTTGTAGCAGATGAAATCATTTTGTATATGTGGATGGAGAAAACAACTACCGAGAATTGTAAGTGCATTTGAGAGCAATCACATAGAATATTCTTTTGACAGGTGTGATGCCAAAAATAGCAGTGAAATAGGGTAATGCTAGTTTTTGGAAGTTTTCTTAATCTTGTTTTAACATTAGGAGGACATTTAGAATTGTTTGCAGAGGATATACCCCACCAAAAATAAAAGCAGAAATAAATATACATGAGAAAGAAGAAATAATATGCATAGCTTTTTAGAGGCAAGAAAAATTCTTAAGTGAAGAGTTTTCCACTGGAAAATGAGTTACTTGCATTCGTGTGTGCATGCACATGTGTGCCGTCTCTCTCTGTCTCTGTGTGTCTCCCCGTCTGTCTCTCTCTCTCCCCTCCATCTCTCCCACTCCATCTCCTTCTTCTTTTACTCTCTTCAGTGTAAATGTATTCAATGTTATTCGCATCCCTCTCTCTTTTCTCCTCATTCTTTTGTCCACCTCCTTCCCCATCTTTTTTCCCTGACAAGCAATAACAGCAGCTGTAGGCATAGCTCAGGGTTAGAGCAGGCGCTCCACGTGCCTCAGGCTTGGCTTCAATCCCAAAGAGAGAAAAAAAAAGGTGCAGGAGAGAGGAAGAGAGGGTGGGATGCAGGGAGCATAATATCACAGGGACATTATGTAGGGCATTTAAGTAAAACTGAGTGAAAGTGCATTGAATTTACTTTTTCTTCTCCTGAAAGTGCAAATAATAGACCACCAGCACAGGGGATTGAAAAAACGAACCTGGTCACCAATTTTTAATGAAGGTGAAAAGATTTGTAAGGAGTTTTGTGGGAAAGATTTGAAACTGGCAGACCAGAAAATGTGGATGGGAGCTGATTAGAAATGAACAAAGAGTTGAAGATCATCAGGTATGTTCAGTCCATTAGCATTGGAGTAACTTTTTGGTGTACTATTGTCCGGTAAAAGAAAAGGGGGGTATATTTTCACTAATTCTGCTATTTAGGGTACAGAATGAGAGAAGTTAAAATAGTTGTCGACTTTACTCAGGACCTGGAAATGCATTTAAAACAGAATGATAGAGAATGAATATTTTAAGTATGCTTAATTGCTTATCCTAGAGCAGTTTGGTTTGAGAAATGGCTTAATAGACAGGAAAGAGAGAGAATCACCTGAGGACAACACAGCCTGGGGAGTGTGTCAAGTGTGTGTGGAAAGAAGCAGAGTGTGAGTAGTGAATAAGTGGGGAGTAATTAAATCTTCTTTTGATGCACACACTTCTTCACACTAGAAGCATGAAGTTAGTTCTGAAACATGAAAATGACATTGATCTGACCTTTTAAAGAATATACAAAATGTCAGAGTTGGAGGGAATATTTTCATATTTGAAAAAGTAGCAATCCTGTATGACATAATTGTTTTAAAAAAAATCTGAAAATGTGTGTATTTGTTTTCTACATATGTTGATTGCTAACTAGACATATGGCCCTTTTAATTTGCAGTTCTTTCAAATGAAGTCTTATAATTGATTTTTAGCAATATTCTACTTTGTTTCTGTACCTAAAATTTTTGGAAATGTTTTCTGTATTCCTTTTGCTTTTGAGTTTGATGTTAAACCATTATTCCTCTTAGTACATAACAAACACTAGCTGTGTCAAAGTTCATGTTATCATTTCTCCATGGCTAAAATATTCTCTTGTTTAATAAGAATATGAATTTCTTTCTTGCAGACAATGAACATTTCATAGGTAACACATTACAAATATTTGCAACAAATATCACGTGTGTTTGTATGGCTGTGCTTTTTTCATTAGACAACTGTCTTACAGAACATGGCATAAGAACAATTTTAAATTATTAAATGAAAATACTGCATTTTCTGACTAAACCACTGAGCTTGGCCTATTTAATATATAAGTATGAGTATGATATATTCAAAACAATAATAAAGTGATTTATTAGAATACATGCCCTAAATGAGCTGACGTGATTGATTATATATTTTTTTACTTGCTTTTTGTCCAGAAGTAATGGAACAATAAATTTTGGTCATTATTCCCCTCATTCTCCCTAATAATTGATGCTTATCTCCCATAAATTATATTTTTGGTAGAGCAAGAGTTATATAAAAAATGTCATCTAAATTTTAACATAAAATTAAAGTAGTCTAATACTTGTATTTATTTTATATATTCTTACTTTTCTATCTTAACATTGTACACTTGAAAGATACAACATGTTTTATGCTGTATATAAGACATCAGCTATTGTGTATGCACATCAAATAATAGCGCAATCAATAGCACTGTCGACAGCTTGCATTTATTAAATAATTGATATTTCAAGATATTTTACAAACTTCACACATACACAACTACTTAATTCTCACAACATATATACAAAGGAGGTAATTTGTCATTTGAAAATGACAGAACTAATCCTTGAAGAACATAGAAACATATTCAAGTTACCTACCAAATAAGAAGTAGAACTATGGCACAGACACGGATTAATTAAATTACAAATTTTCTCACCACAAACTTCTGCCCTCCAAAATGTTATAGTGATACACACTGGATAGGTGACCGTGAGTAACATGGAAGAAATTCAACAAATCACTGAGAGACAGTTTAAAGGCTTTGACTGAGATGTGACTAAAGCAGTTCAAACCACATAGTCTCGCAAACAACAACAAGCAACTTGGAAAATGGAGAGTTGATACTGAAGAATTTCAATTTAAAGAAAAAGTCAATATGGAAAACTCATTGTGAGAACTTAAAGACATTTGAGTAAAGGATACATGTATACAGGCAAAACCCATATAAATTGGTTATGAATATCATTAATACAGGTTGTGGGTAATACCTAACCCCCAGTTGTATTATGTAACCAGCATAATAGATTGAAGGGAGGCAGAACTACATGGGCCACTGTTGCTAATTTTACACGTAGACATATTGCTGGACTGCTTTATACACTAATAGGTTGGTATTACACACTTCCCCAGTATATATGAATCTGTGTAGCATAACATTTTCATTTCAACACAAGCAAATTTAGTTATTTAGGCATAAAGCATACTGCATAACATTGAGTGTTGAATGTTTGAGTGTTGTCTGTTTTTTAACTGCTTATTTTTATGAAAGTTACAATAGATTTGCGAACAGATAAAAATTCTAGCTTTCAACTGACACTACCTTTAATGCATTAAAGGAAAACAAGGTTGAGCTATTTATCATGAAAAGGAGAAAAACACCAATTAAATAATGAATGTGGTCTAACTTTTTCTGAAGTTTCCCAACGAGAATTCAGAATGGACCAATGATAATTTAGAATCACCTTTATCCAGATTTTCATGGTAGGAAAAAAAATGAGAATAAAATATCCTCATACTATGTCATTTAAACAGTATTCCATTAATCTAGATTCTATACTGATTGGTTAGTAATCCCAGTACATCTATTAGGTAATGACAAGAGTGTGCTGCTTTTGTGACATCTTCATGAACATAAAAATGGAAAAATCTGTTAACATCAAAATAAAACAACATTGAAAATGGTTTTATGACTTCTAAAATTATCTCTTTGTTCTCATAAAAGTTTACATTAAATGATGTGTTGTAAACACCAAAATAATTTACTCATAAAATATTTGTTTCATATATATATAGTTTTATATATATATGAGATATATATATATATATATATATATATATATATATATATATATATATCATATATATACACACACACACTAAACCCCCCAGGATAAATGGAATCATGTACTGCAAAAATATACTAATAAAAACTTTAAATATTAAATAAAACTGTGTGGGGGCTGGGGATTTAGCTCAGTGATTAGAGTGCTTGCCTTGCAAGCACAAGGGCTTGAGTTCGATCCCCGACACCATAAAATAAATAAATAAATAAATAAATAAATAAATAAATAAATAAATAAATAAAACTGTGTGTATGTGTAAATGGAATGTTTTAAATTGTCCCAAGTTATATCCATTTGTACGTATTACAGAATTTGAGTTAGCTAGAAAAATAGTGAAAGAAGATTCTTACGCACATGATTTGCTATATTCATAGCAGAAAATGACATGTAGTTATCTATAATGTTTTAAATTTTCAAATGAAAGCTTTTCAGTTATGTGACAATTTTAATTAGGAAAGAAAGTATTTCTTATTAATAAAGATATGCAAATTTAACACATTTTATGCATTTATTTATGCCATAGTTGAAGGAAATCATCTCAATGCATGATGGAAAATAAAGCAGATGGACGTTAAAAGCTCCGCTATTAGTTTGTATGTAGTTTTAAGCAAGATTAATCCTTTCTTAATTGTATTGATGGTTTGCGAAAGGAAGGGATAGAATTAGAGGCCTTTCATGGTTCCATCTAAGCTTCAGTTCACCAACTGATAGAACTTTAACGGTGGTTCCTGTTTTTTTTGTGTGTGTGTGTGCTGGGGATCAAATTTGGGGTGTTGTGCTTGCTAGGCAAGTGCTCTATCACTGAGCTAAATCCCCAACCCCAAAATCTTAATGAAATTTTATGGTGTATTATCACAAAGGACTCTATTTCTCCTTACCGTCTGATTATCATGAGAAATAAAACAGTTATCTATGGATTTTACCTAGGAATATAACAGCTGGGGATTTTTCTAACTTGTACAGATGAATTGAAATAAATATTACATGCCAAAAGATATTCACTAGTCTTTCCTTTTATTAGGTTTTAGTTAGCACATAATAATTGTACATATTTATGATTTATGCAGTAATGTTTTGATAGATGATAGATAGACAGACGGACAGTGTAATGAGGAAAATTATCATATCCATCAACTTATAGATTTATTATTTCTTTGAGATGAGATAAGAAAACTCTTCTTATGTATGTTGTGTGTGTGTGTGTGTGTGTGTGATACATTATTGGCTACCATAGTAATTTTACTATGCAATATAAAAATAGAACGTAGAATTTATTTCTTCTGTTGACTTGTAAATTCCTACATTTTGACCAGCCTCTCCCAAATCCACCTCTACTTTTTGTCTCTGTTGAACATGTTCTCTCTGCTGCTATGAGGCCCATTTTATTAGTCCATGTATCAATAAGATCTTACAATAATTTTCCTTCTGTATCTCATTCATTTTACTTAACATAATGTCTTCCAGGTGTGTCCACGTTGTCACAAATAAGAGGATTTCATCAATTTTATGACTAAATAGTATTCCATTGTGTATGTATACAACATATCTGTGGTCCATTCTACAAAATTTGAACTTTTAAGTAGATTTCAAATCGTGACAGTTGTGAAAAGTATTGTTATAAATGGGCGTGCAGATCTTTCTTCCACGTCATCACTTCGTTCCCTTTGGATGTATAACCAGTGGTGAGATGGACAGCTCACAAGCTAGTTCTACTTTTACTTTGTTGAGACGCTTCCATGTTGAGTCCCACGATGGTTGTAATAATTTGTATTCTCTCTAAGACTATTTAAGAGTTGCTCTTACCAGTAAGTTTATTTTTCTTACTGTTTTGAGAATGGTCATTGCAACTGTGGTGAGATGACATCGTGTTCCATTTTCATTTATATTTCCCTGCTGAGCAGTGATGGTGAGCATCTTTTCAAACACTTGTTGACTGTGTGTTTTCTTTGAAAAAAAGTCTGTTCAAATATTCTGCCCACTGTTAATCAAATTATTTGATATTTTTGCTATTGAGATATTTGAGTTTCTTACATATTTTGGCTATTTACCCCTTGTCTGAAGTATAGTATGCAAATATTTTGTCATTCTTTATGTGAACTCTTCACTCTCTGCTGATTCTTTCCTTTTTGTTCAGAAGCTTTTATAATTTGATATAACCCTATTTGTCTATTTTTTCTTTTATTTTCTTCCCTTTTGAGACTCTATCCAAAAATTTTTCACCAGTTCAGTGCCTTGAAACATATTCATATGTTTTTATCTATAGTTTTCATATTTTCAAGTATTATGCTTTAATCCACTTTCAGTTGATTGTGTATGGTAAGACAATGAGATCTAAATCTATTCTTTAAGTGTCCAATTTACTCAGCTCCATTTATTGAAGAAACAATGTGACTTTTACCCATGTGTGTTTTTGGATCTTTGCCAAAAATCAGTTAGTTGGAAATGCACTGACTTTTTTCAAAAGTTCTCTGTTTTATTGATACACATTTTCTCTTTTTGTGCTAATATCATGTCGTTTGATTACTATAGGTTGTAATACATTTTGAAGCCAAGGAATGTGATGTCGCGAAGATTTTTGTTGTTGTTTTTGTTGCTCAAGATGATTTCATTCAAATTTTAGGAATTTTTTTTACACTTTTCTTTGAGACGCAATGTTGATACTATGATCAGGACGTCATCAAATCTGATCACATTTTGTAATATGGACATTTTACAAATTATTTTTTCAAGTACATGAACATGGGATATCTTCTATTTTGATATCATCTTGAAATGTTTTTATTAATGTTTTGCATCTTTCAGTGGGCAGTTCTTTTACCTCTTTTATTACATGTATTCCCAAGTCATTATTTTTGCAGCTATTATAAATGGAATAGTTTGATTTCTTATTTATTTTATTATAAATGGAATATAATTGATTTCTTTTTCAGCTACTTTTATATTGGTATATACAAACACCA
>PVJO010034473.1:0-10901 GCA_004026905.1 Hystrix cristata | reverse complement strand
AGAACAGTTTAGAAATTAGCAAGACCCCACTTAGTGCAGTCTTAAGGGTACAAAACTATAAATCTTTCATTTGGGAAAAGAGCTCTGGGGTCCCCTGCTTGAGAAGGGAATTCATTCCCCAGACTTCATTTCACCAGGCTCAGCCAACCCGGCCACTCAGAGGCTGCTGCAACCATGTCGGAAGGGGTCCTGGCTATTTCTCCTACTACAACATACATGGGTTTCATCCATGTGACGCTAGTTTCACTAGCACACAGAATGCAAGAATTGTGAGGTCGGCAAGGCTTTCATACAGATTACAAAGGTTTGCCAAAGAGACCGTGCAAGAAGCCCCTATAAGAGCTGGGGATTTAGCTCAGTGATTAGAGTGCTTGCCTTGCAAGCACAAGGGCCTGAGTTCGATCCCCGGCACCAGGAAAAAAAAAAAAATTAAAAAAAAAAAAGAAGCCCCTATAAGGGCAGTGCCTGAAGCAGTCAGAATAAAGCCAAAGGTATAGTGGAGATCCCAGAAGCTTGGAGATGCCAGGAACATGGAAACTTTACTGAGGAAAGTTGAAGACTGAGAGTGGAGCCAGCCCAAAGAGAGGCCATAGGGGCTGCAAATGACAAGACAGTACAAGTGGGGTTATATTATTTTTAGATAAGAGATTCTTATTTCTAAGGACACAGAAATATTTGGGGAAAAGGGATTCCTATCACGTACCATATATAAAAATGAATGTTAGGTGCAAAAAAGTAATTATATATGAAAAATATGCCTGTAAAACATTTATAAAAAAGTGTCTTTGTGACCTCAGTCCACAAAACCCCAAGCATCCAGATTAAAAATTGTGCATTATAGCATAAATTATACTTCTTTAACATAGTTATATGTAATTTTAGGAAAAAGATACAAAAAATGCAAAAGGAGAAATAAAAATGACAAGAGACCAAGAAGCAAGTATTTACTTGCAATATATATAAACAAGTATTCACTTGCCATATAGATAGATAAAATAAGCATCAATTTTCAAATATCTGAAATGATATTCTGTGGAAGAAGAAAGAAGTAGGAATAACAGGCAGAAATTATGGAAAGGAAAATTTTCATCCAGTTAAAAAATTAATATTCTAATAGTGAAACATTCTGAAATGGAAGAGGCTGCCTAAACAAGTAATTAATCTAATAAATTTTTAAAATACAAATAATTATTTCATACAAGTGGCATAAAAGTTCAAATAGCAAGCTAGTCACAGAAATTTGTGAAATTTAAAGTCACTTCTGACCTTATAATTCTATAGAATTATACACTTAAAACTATCAGAAATAACCTAGCAACCACAAAGCTCACACATAAGTATGACCTTACAAGATATGTATCACATTATTTTGAGGTTATTAGAAACATGGTCCTTTGTTTGTAAAAATAATTTCCCCCACAAAGAAAAGCTAAGCCCAAACTACCTTAATCCTCTAAAATAAGTCTGGAGGGGAGACACTGATTGAGAGGAAATAAGCTGGCTTTTGATACATCGCATTCAAGACTGACTTCATTGCCAAGTAATATTCATTGTCCTGCAGCAAGTCAATTTCACTTGGCAGTAATGTAGCCAAAAAACTCCTTTCTCGATACCTTTTTATTGTAGAAGACAGTGTTTGTTTCTTTAATCATCATTTAGAAAGTGACATTCAAGGACAGGAGTGTTCGGGAAATTGGAGCATGACAAATTGCATTACATCCTTAAGTCATGACATGGAGTTAAAAGAACAGGTAGGCAGGTGTCTTATGCAACTTGCATTTGAAAGCTAATTTCTATGGTGAAGTATTCTTTATAATGTGTATAATTTACCATTAGTTCATCAAATATTGATCAAATTAGGTGAAAATAAAGATTCTATGTACCTATGACAACAAATGTACCATCGAAAATCAAATTGTTCCATTCTTTTACCATTTTAGTGATATAACAATTTCTGGATATATAGAACATGAATGACTGCAAAAGTTTCTCTCTTTTCATCAGTATATCTACGTATTGGTTTTAAGATTTTCATATAGCAGAATTGAAGCATAAATATATATATATATACACATTATATTTATATATATATATATATATATATATATAGAGAGAGAGAGAGAGAGAGAGAGAGAGAGATTTATCAGACATAAATTAAACCATAAGTAAAGAAAGTGGCTTAGGGTAGTCAAGAAATTATTTTTGAATTGAAAACAATAGTTTATGAAATTGAAGATTTGAAATGTTCACAAATATATGAGGTTAAAAATGAAGACTCACATGTCCACAGTTTGTAAAATGCCAGAAAGATGACAAGAAGGTAAATCTAATCCAAATCTAGCATTATAATTGGTGATAATGAAAGTTTCATGACAAAGACTCTCCTGTCCCGACCTCATACAAACGAAATCACTACCTCATACCAGTCCCTGCCCCATATAAACCAAATCGCAGCTCATATTTTCTGGTGAATTGGGCTTTCAATACTGACAATAAAAGGTTGGAATTGCAGGTTCTTTTTAAGAAAGGACACCTTCCAAATCTCGTGGTTTCTTAGATCACTGAGTACAACTAGGTTTACAGAAAGAAAAATATAGAAGACCAATGATGTTGGCAGTCACAGGTATCCACGCCCATTTGATTTGAAACTCCCTGTAGAGATAGTTTTGGGGGAAAATATACATATAGGTTATAAAATTTTTCAATTATGTGTTTGTTCCAAAATCTTAACTCCCATCACTCTTTCAAAAATTTCTTCCCCCAAGTATTAATTTCAAGCCTTTTACTACCTCGCTGAAGTCTCTCTCTCCTTCGGAGTCCATAAAATCCTGATCCCACACTTACCACTTAACCTTGGAACTGTGAAAGGAACCCTAAAATTTCCACTGCGTGGACATGATAACAATTACTTCATGAATGACATCTTGTCATACATCAAATCCATGAAGTCCTAGGTCACTTGACCTGAGGTGAAGCATTTATCTTCACCAGAATTTGGTAGAAGAAAGAATTTTTTTCAAAAATGAATCTGTTGAAGAGGATACAACATTTCTTAAAAATACACAGATCTTCTCAATAAGTCTCTATCTTGGTCTACCATAGCTTTTAACCAGTATATGGATTTTTTGACATGGGTAATATCCAGTCAGTCGTAAGATTCAAATAGCCAAGCAACAGTATGGCATTCTAAATCAACTAGAAGGACTTATTTTCCCTGTGATCAAATCAAGCATGGGTTATTTGGTGATTAAATTAATTAGAGAAGGACCTCTAAGACACATATTTAACCCAGACAATGTCTCCTTAGTGGTAGGGAAATGAAAGTCTTCTATTTTGAAGTTAACGAGACTGCCCTAGATTACTGGAATTTTACTTATACTGAAGGTACCTCATACTATTCCTACCTGTGTCCCAACTTCTGTTAGGTATATAACAATCAAAGATGTAACACAATCACATAACTTGTAAGGAGTAGAGCTCAGTTTAGACTCGTGTATTTTTCTACCAAGTTCATACTTACTTCTTGAAAGAAACTTTTTTATTTTTCTCATTGTCTTTTCTTCCCTTCAGTCTACTACATGAGACTTGAGAAAATATTTCTTTGAAAACATGACAGTTTCATCTGACTTGACAAGCATTTCATGACATCCTACACAGGACTTCCTTTTCTTTTTTAAATAGTATGCTATATATAATAAATTCCTTCATCATGGAGGATATGTACACATACATATCACATCTTGGTCCTTTTTACTTCCCCTCCACTGTTCTCCCTCCCATCTCCACCCCATTCCAGATCCCTTCCCATCTCCATAACGTCTATCTCCCATTTCCTATCATCTATCTTTTATTTTACTCTCTAAATTATTTATACGTTGGGTGCAATATTTAGACTTCTGTGTCTGACTTATTTCACTTAGCATTACAGCTAATGATTGTAAGAATGTGGATTGTATTCTCAGTTGTTTTACTTTATCTCTAATAGCCATTTTAGCAAAATACTGTAGATATTTTATGAAAAGTAAGCAAGTTAATCCTAATGGCATTTTCCAACCTACAATAAATATATTGATCCTTTTTTGCCCAGTAAAAAATTTTGAAAAAGATATACTTAATTTTTAATATATTGAGAAGAAGGCAATAGTCCACCAAATATCATTGGAAAAAAAGTTTTACCCTAAAAGTGTCAAGGATGTAACCTTAACCATGCTCCAGAGAGAGAGAGAGATGTTTATTTATGCCTAATATAACCTTGAATTTTTCTTACTCCCACTTTCCCACTATTAGATATCACTAACCCTGTACCCTGAAGATTACAAGATACAAGAACCAGGTTATTCCTTTCAGTGAACAGCGTGAGCCCCCTCCCCATTTCTTCACCTTTCTCTAATTAAACGATTGACCTTCTGAACAGAGAATTTTCTTTTCCAAGTGGATTGTCAAGAAAACTCTCATGATGGATCAGGGATTAGTTCTAGTGACAAGCTGACGATAATGTAGTCCTTGTTCGGGAATGTCATGTGCCTGAGTGAGTCATAATAAATTGAAAATTTCCTTCTGTCCTCCCGGTACCATGTGCCAAATGTTCCTGTAGGCGTAATCACTCACTCGCCCATTGCTTAGGCAGTGACACGTAATTAAAACGGCATCATACAAATAGGATGAGAAAGTGTGAATTCCTGTTAGAGAACAACTTGTAAAATATTGCAGAGCACATCTTGTTTAGTTTGTTTTAAATTTTAATCAAGCTTAATAAATCAAATGTTTACAAAAGAACTAATCATCTGTGTTAAAAGGTGAATATTAACATATTTTATAAGAGCATATATTCTATTTATATTCATACAATATTTAAAAAACAAAACATTTGTTAAGCATTGACTGAACACTAAACACTGCCCCTAGAAAGAGCCCAACAACAATTATCTTTGGATGGTGAAGTTTCAAGTGATTTTCTTTTTTTTTTTTTTGTGGTGCCGGGGATCGAACTCAGGCCCTTGTGCTTGCAAGGCAAGCACTCTAATCACTGAGCTAAATCCCCAGCCCCTCAAGTGATTTTCAAATGTACATTTCTTATCCCCAAGTTTTGATAAACATTTTTACAATTATTGAAAACCAATAAATTTTAAAACTACAACTTTTGAAATATAAAAATACATAAGGAATCTTTCATTTCACATAGTTTATTATATTATTATCTTGTTGAAGCCTCTAAAGAGAGCAAAAATGAGTTCATACTTACCAGCCAGTATACATATTTTAATGACTGATAAGAAGTAAGGACAATAACATGTACCTTTCTAAATAACAATGATTCTAGGAATCAGGATCAGACATAACTAAAATTATGGCCTTTTAGATAAGTGGTACACTGAGAAAATGACCCACATATCATCTGATTGGGAATTCCAAGTCTTTTTTATCCCCTCTGGATTTCCAGTCTCTTAACTGAATGCCAGTTGACCTTTTGCTCACCTATCTCCAGCAAACCCTCAGGAATATTGTGCCTAGTAACAAGCAGGTAAATAGCCAGTTACTGATTGTTTGAAAAAAACCAACAGGGACTATAAATCCCACTGCAAAAGGCAAAAGGAATGTACTGAAGAATCCGATGGTCTCTTCCACTCCATTAGGTGGTATTAACGACACAGCACCTTGTTGGGACCTAAAGCTAAAGGAATCTTTCCAACCTGCGAGAAATGCTGGTGTATTTTTAGCCCTGTGCACCTATCTCAGCGAGGACTATGGCTACAATATTATATCAACCAATTCCAAAGAGCTGTAAGGGGTTTTATTTATTATCCTTTCTCTGTTTAAAAGAATATAGTATACCTTTTGACTGAATGTTGGTATCTTTCATCCATTACATCACTCTTCCGTTGGTATGACAGACCACATGAAATGAAACCATTCTATTTTAATTCGTTAGCCATATAAGCATGAAGAATCAAAACTATCAAGCATTTTGAATTATCAAATCTACTGTTCATCTATAAACATACGCATCTAATGGTGCTTATTGACTGCCTCTTCAGATGTGTTCCTACATTTACCCTCAAAGAAACCTGATGTCTACTTTGAAAAGTTAAGTATACAAAAATCCCTGCAGCAGCATGTAAGACTCAAGCTAAGCCATATGTGTATTCTAGCACTCTGGCCATCATGACTGGTTCAAGGCTAAGCCTGTGACCTTTCAAAATGAAACTCATGATGTTGTCTGGGATAATGGGAAGGAAAAAATTCCTCCCATGCCTACAAATATTTAATGAGGAATCAAGTGAATCAAGAACTTTGGAAATAGAAGCTGTTTAGGACCACAGTGAGATTCGGCCTTGGTATAAAATACAGTAAGTGTTTTCTTAAAGAGAGAAAGATGAAGAAAGAAAGTGGATTTCATGCTAAATAATTAAGCAGTTAAATGTTTGCTTTCCCTAAAAAATTAATAAATTTATAATCTCATATAACATTTTGGCAATTAAAGTATCCAGTAATGTTCCTATAACCGTGAGGATTTAAATCTACATCAGCACCAGACATTTTTTCCCTCATGCCGGCGATTGAATCCAAGACGTCACGCATGTTGGGTGAGTGCCCCACCACTGAGCCACACCCAGGCCCGAGCTGGGCATTCTCGAATCGGTGTTAGCAAAGTGCCTCTGCTCTTGATACAGATATTCTGACTTTGCTGAAACTTGATTATTCAACTGTTATTTCTTTTGGAATACAGAAATATAATGAACTATTAGGATCAATCATTGTCCCATTTCTCATTTGTTCCTTCAAAAATTGTTTTCAGGTAATATAAACTCAATTTAGGTAGGAGCTACTGATATATTTTTAATCCTCAAATCTGATATCAGAGAAAGTTTTAACTTTGTTTAAATTAGAAACAACTTTGCTATTTGCTTACACATTTTATCTCCTCTGACCATAAAAAGGAAGATCAAAATGTCAACTTTTTCCATAACCTCACCTCCCACAACTAGCCAAAGAAAGGACTCTGGCTCCCCAAAGGATTTGGTGAGTACCTAATGTATATGTTCTATTTGCCTGCCTGAGTATCTCTTTCTGGAATGTAAAATGTTTGATGATAAGAATTATGTCATATTTATCTCAGCATTTCCAGGGCTTGTATTGCTTCCAATAAAAAGTAGGCACTCAATAAATACTTGTTGAGTTGTTTTAAGAGTAAATTGGCACAGCGAAGCCTTGTCTATCTTTGTTTGGTTCATATAATAAAGAAATTACTATTGTGATTCTTCTCTTTCACATTATAAACTGTGTCTTTAAGTTGTACAAATGTAGCTTGAGCTTGTATTTGCTATCTTTCACAGAAAAAGGAAAACAAAACCTATGACAAAGGAGGGTGGATTGAGCTTCAGTTTTTTCTAAGTCATTATGTAAAAGTTTATAACCAATAAGATTTGCTATTTGTGCATCCAGATAAAATATTGTAGTAAATTACTGAGGGGGGGTAACTTGTCAGGCATTATAAGCAAATGAAGAGAAGAAAATAATTGAATATTTGTTTTCATTATTTTTATTCTGAAGTGCACTAGGAATACAAGAAAGAAAACAGATTGAAGAAATACATTCTATTTGATTACATTCAGTACTGAGGTGTTTCTATACTACACGGAATCATTTAAGGATCCTATTCTTATAGCTTTCTTGGCCTGGTAACAATTCTAAATTTGCCAGTAGTATATAAAATATTAATGTTTTTCTTCTTTTTAGGGTACTTAATATTTAAAGCTGGGGGGAGGGGGTATCTAACTATCCAGAGAACAGGTAAAGACATATAGCTTGTATCCAAGACTTTCACAATCTTGATGTGACTTTCTTCAAACACCACCTGGAATTCACTGATTTTTCTATGAATGTGTGAATATGTACATGCATAACTATGCATACAAACATCACAAATATCCGTGCTCTGGATGTTTCTAAGTCTTCCGCATTTTACTATTAAACTATAGTGGTGAATCAGGCTGGTGATATTTGTTCTTTGTATCTCAAGGAATATGTAAGGATTAATATGCATGGAGCCGTGTATATAGATAAAAGCAGTGCTCCAAAGATATAAGTGTAGCAATTAGTCCCCAAAGCAACCCTTTTTTAAATACACCTGGTGGCATTCACACCCTACAACATGGAATATGGGCTGATCATTTGTGTCCCCAGCATGAGGGTCAGAATGTCATAAAATGACTCGTAAGGTCATAAGAAGCTTTGCAAGTGTCTGCTTTGTTCTCTTGAAATGCTTCCTTGGAAGAAAATAAGACCATAGTACCAGACACTATTTCTCTTACGCAGCCTCATGCCAGCCAGGGGGAGCGACTACACCGAAAGTGAGCGATGCTCAGCCCAAGCCAGCTACTGCAACCTTCAGAACCCAGCACTGCAAAGCGAAGGAGCCATTTTCAGCATTGCAACCCTAGAAAACTGATGCTTAAAACAAAGGAATCCACTTGAAAGCCAGAGAACTATCCAGAGTTCCCTATCCAGTCCAGTAGTTTAGACCACAGTATTTGATTTTCCAATCACTATGGAGCAAACACAGGCCATTTTCTCTGGCTTTACTAAATTCCTAATCCCAAAACTATAGGTATAAGAAAGTGCTCGTTGTGGTAGGTTTTGGGATGCTTAGGCGCAAATCAAATTAGGAGCAAAAAATAAAAATAAAAAAATAAAATTGTATGAATAATATGTGTTAATAAAGATTATTATTCTTGTGTCAGTGATTACTCTCTGATATATTATTCACTAATTATTTCCTTCTTGTCATCTAAAAAAGTTAATTTCATAAAGGATAGCACACATGCTGGATCTATAAGCCCACTGAAACAGGAGATGAGGCTTGTAGGATACCTGAGGCATAGCAGATGGCCTGCCAGTTCCAATCAAGGTTCATTCTTGCCTAAATAATACCAGACTAGTGACACCTGAAACTCAGCTTGTTGCAACAGGATTCTATTACAGGTTCAACAGTATCTAAAGGATTTCTATATCCCACTTCCCTACAAAATAAAGCAGTTAATTGAGAAGAAACAAAGATGATTTGATAAATCACATAAAGACATGGATGAATATGCACATAAACATCACAAACACCCATCTGGGTGCTTCTAAGTCCTCCACACTTTAATATTAAAATATAGTGGAAACAGTTCATCCATATCAACTGTCCTGTGGGAAATACCGTAAAACGGTGGCCCGTACCTCTTTATGAAAAAGGAAGTAAAGAAGAAACTATTGAGGGAGGGAAGGATGGGCAGACAGAACAAACTATCCTAAATATTCCTTTTATTGAATTTATTTACTCTATTACAACTTACATTGCAACTATTCAAAATTTCAGAGTATTTCTGCATAGGTAAGTAAACTAAGCTTGTGTTCCGTTAGCATTAGTAAATTACAGTACCTTGAATTTCACACATATTCAGGGTTTTTCCAACATTTAACAGCTTATAAAGAAAACTTTCAATGATTAAAAGGATATTTTATATCAAACCTATATTTAAGCATTTTTACAACGAACACTTATTAACACCTTACTATTTGTCAAGCACTTCTCCAGGAACGAGGATACAGCCAGGAACAAAGAATGACCTTGTGTTAAAACAGTTTGTGACTTAGTTTAACATTCAGCTGTTATCCATTGCCCATCAAAAAAATTCCACAAAACTAAAGGAGAAAAAATAAAGAACTGTAAAATATGGGGATTGGAGAAGGCTTAGCAGTGTCAGAATCCAATCGACGTGGCAAACCATCGAGGATACATTCCCCGACACCATCGGAGATTCTCGGGTGAGTCAAGCCTCCCCTTTCCTACCCTTCAGGATGCTCACACTAAGCCATATATTCCCATATATTCTCCTAATTTTTCATTTTCTCTATTCCATAGATTCTTCTTATCACAGCCTGAAAACATAAAAAGACCTTGGCTTGGTTCACCAAATCATTTCCTATTGAAGCTACAATGAAATTGAAAGCAGTAATGAACATTGCTCTGATTCATTTTGTGCATAGTAATCCCAAAATATGTTGCCAGTGGTGATATCTGGATCCTTTCTTTTCATTTATTGTAGGCCACAATATCCCATCTAAGTTGCTAATCACGTATTAGTAAGACTCTCCTTGATGTAAATATCCCCTAACACCCTCCCAGTAGACTACATTGTGCCTAAATACAGGATTTCTTTAAGGTTGTTGGCAAGACTCCAAAGGTAGACTCATAGAGTTTTTGTGATAAAATTTTGTGGTCCCATCAAGTCAGTCTCTACAGGGCTACACAGACAGACACACAGAGATAAATAGCAGGACTAGGGATGTTAAGGGTCATTTCTGATGGGAAAAAATATCCTCTGTGATTCATATACCTGCTTGGCTAAAAAAAATTTCTATTCAAAAATCAAAGAAAAGGATGTGGAGCACTTGGAAGAAAGCCTTTGAATGCTGTTCAGCTAATTTCCCAAAATAATAGCAGGCACTGTATCATGTTTGTTTGTACCTTAACACACAAAGCCACAAAACTTGTTTTTATTTTTAGGGTTTTTTTTTTTTATAGAAAAGATAGTTAAATGAGAAGTTACTGCCTTGTTTTGCTGAAAGGGGAAAAATGGATACAGGCTTTTAATTTTCTTTCATGAATTGAAAAGTATTTCAAAATACAGAATGCTTCAAAACATAATAGAAAGGAAATGAACAGAAGCCTTAAACTGCTATCTCTTTTTGTGTTGACACATTCACAATTGAACATGGCAGTCAGTATATCTTACAATGGTGAAACAGAAGAATACAGTGGTAATGAACAGTGCTTAACACAGTCTGTCTCATTTTTCAAGACAGAAATGTCCTGTAGAATGAATTTAAAGAAACAAAATTTTGTAAAAGTGAGA
>PVJO010034472.1:0-10884 GCA_004026905.1 Hystrix cristata | reverse complement strand
TTATCAGGGTCCTTCTACCATGTCCTTTCTGCCCAGGCACTGTGGAATGAAACTTCTAAAAACTGTGAGACGAAATAAACCTTCCCTTATGGAAAAGTGTAAATAAACTTGTTGCAAATATAGGGAGGGGTGGGTGAATGGAAGGGAGGGGAGGGGAAGGGGGGAAAAAGGGGGGAAAACCAAGATGTATCATGTACAGGTACAAAATAACCATGTTGATTATGATCATTATGTATATAATGTACCAATACATGTTCTTGGTAAAAATAATTTAAAAAATTTAAAAAAATGCCACAACCATCACAGTTCTTACCAAGATCCAGTTGTTTTTTTCTTGAATAAATGACCCTTAGGTTGTTGCATCCCTTTAATTCCCAGAGTTCTTAAGTTAATCATGACAAATTTTGCCGGTGTTCTCAGTGATTACATGGAGAGGAGAGCTGTCAGCAGCCATTACTGTTTTATACTTAAATTTAAGAAAAGACTATGATTGGGCTGGGGATTTAGCTCAGTGATTAGAGTGCTTGCCTTGCAAGCACAAGGCCCTGAGTTCGATCCCCGGCACCACAAAAAAAAAAAAAAAAAAAAAAAGACTATGATTGCCACAAGGCATTTTATGGAAATTGATTAATGAGTTCTAAATGTCTGAAGGAAATTGGTTATTTAAGAGAAACTAGCAAATTTTGGAAAAAAACAGCAATGCCAGGCTGCTAATCCCACCTGATGTCAAAACATTCTAGAAAACTGAGGAAATTAAAACCGTGTGGTGCTAGTGCAGAGATAAGTAGCATCAGAGCCAAGCAGAATCTGGAGCTGGCTCCTGAAAGGGGGACTGGTATGTGAGTGAAGTTTCATCTTGTGCCTAGAGGAATGAGAAGGACCAGGAATGAGCTAGGTTCCTGAAGTGTCTGCATTGTGCCTAGCTAAGTGTTCCCGGTCCTTGCCCTGCAACAAGGTTTGTACTGCCCCAGGAGGAGGTTGTGTGACCAGGGCCATGGAGGGGTGGGCGCCAGTGTGCATGTGAGTGACAGCCTCTCAGTGTCTGCAGTGGGGGGCAGCAAGTGTTCCTGGGTGGGTAGAGAGGGTACATCCCTTGGTGAGATAAGACCCCGAGGAGCTGACTGAGAGGCAAGGAAAGCCATGCTCTAAAAGCAGAAGACACAGGTGGATATTTTCAGTGTGGCTTCTCCAATCATGACACCGCATCTAGAAGCTAGAAGACAGCAAATTTTAGAGCCCTAAAGGGCAAGATTACCATGCCAAATCCCAAGGCCGGCAGGAGGAAGTAACCACATGCAACAGCCAAGTGAGCAGTGCCCATGGTATCTCCAGAGTGACCCGAAGACAATCAAGTGGTGGGAACATGGCAAGTCTTTTGTGCTAGAAGAACACTCATCATATGTTTTATTTAGTTTCAATATGTTAAATACATATATCAATTTTAAACAACAATGTTGGTAACATTGGTGAATTATTCTTTTAAATGCATTGGCAGTAGACATATGCAGAAATACAGTGATCACAAGATTTATTGTTGTATTTAGACCTTTGAAAGACACCTGCCCCCGTCACTACCCTGGAGTGTTCTGAGTGGATGCTTCTCTCACCTGGAGCACATGGCTCCATGGTTGCACCCCAGACCAGTAGGAAGCAGGCTGTATATGTCAGACCAGTTACCATAGCTGGGAAGACAGCAGTGTGGCTGCACAGCCTGAGATGGTTTGGCCTTGAGTTCAGTCTGAGCTCCCATGTCAGGCTTAAACTATGATGGCAGTTACTCTGTTGAGTGCCAAGATGGCTGTAGGTTGGCTGCAGCCTCTGTGAGCTGCTGCTTGTTGTTGCCCAGGGCTACCTTCACACGTTTGAAGGCTTCTTGTTTTCCAGTTGGAACACCATGTTTCGGGACCCATGACTTCTTTCTGTTTCAAGTTGTGGAAACAGATATTGGGTAAACTAATTTTTTCTTGTGGAGGGTAGTATTAGCATCTAAGCTCTTGGCTCCATGGATGTTCATGAGTATTTGTGGAGACTACTCTTGGTGGGAGAACTAGAAACAAACTTTTATACACTAAGGTCACAGTGATTTCCACCCCTGCCCCCACTTTAGAAAACCCCAGAATTTCTTCTTCTCCTAAGTGTACTTAGTTAAATTTGTTTAGCCTTTGACCAAAAATTAATGATGCCTTTTTCTTTCTGTACCCCGCGCATGTCTCATCACTGTCAGGGACTGAGGAGGCATTGCACAAAAGGAGCATGGGTGCTGGCAGGCAGGGAGAGAAGCGGGGCCTCATTGCATAGAAAGAGCAAGTGCGCATGTGCTGTTCTTGGGCTATCTCCTTGGCATGTGTTTTGAGAAGGTTTATAATATGGTTTTGGCCAGGAGTCACAGACAATGAGGGTGTCATCTCATGTGTCTCAGAGGGAGGCTGTAGGCAACAGGTATCTGGAGGGCTCTTATATCCATGTGTATGAGAAGCTTCAAAAATATTCATGGGCTTTGGCTGAAAATTCTACTCTTACAAATTTACCTTCAGGAGATCATCAGATAAGCACTAAATTCATATACAAAGAATATTACTTACAGCATTAATTTAACTAATTAACAACTGGAAATAGCCCAAACGCCCAGTAATAGGGGATTTAGTAAATTAGTTATTGTACTTCCACAGCACAGTTGAATATTAGGCAGCAATTAGTATGTATAGAGACGATTCATGACATGGAAAAATGTACCCAGTACACTGGCACATAAGTCAGAAGTGCACTTGATGACATAAGATGTAGGGGTGTGTGTGGGTATACAGAGTGTGCATGTGCATGTACCTTTGTGTGCACGTTTGTGCATGGTATGTGTGCATGTGTGCATATTTTAAAGGACTTATAGTGTCCGTCTGCAAGACCTGGGATCACTGCTGATCCCTGTTTCACACATTTCTGAACTTTCTAAATTTTCCTCAATGAACACACATTGCTTTTATATTCCTGAGAGAAAGAATATAGTTATTTTTTAAACTGCAGATGAATTATGTGAATATCAATCTGATCTTTGAATTGCAGAAGCATTTTTCTAAGCATAAAAGCAACCCAAGTAATCTCAAATAATAGATGTTCAATTTTCATAGACAGATTTCTTTGAATGCCAGTAAACATTATTAATAAGTTAAAAACAAACTCTTATGAACATTTTCTACAAATATAGATATATTGCACTGTTCTGGAGAACATACGATTAATGTCATTTTGTTTTAAAAATAGATGCTATTGATGAGAAAGTACTATAGTAGGAGAAAATATGCTGCTACCAGGGCTTCTTTGTGGGAACTGGAGGTAGTTTTAGATATAATTCTTGCACTCTTCCGTATTTCCCTAGCCTTCCCCAGAGGACAGGTGTGCCTTCTGCATGCATGGGGCCCACAGTCGTTGGGAAGAGCCAGTCCAAGCACAGAGCTTGCGGTCAGTGCAGTTGGCAGGGGTGGGGGGCGGGTGTTGACTCTTCAAGGAGCCTGCTGTCTGGGAAGTTCCGAAGCAGGGCCTGCAGAGCTGATTACCCTCAGGGAGTCCTCTGGCAAGTCCAGTGCTTGTGTTTAGGTAACTTCAATGGCCTGGTGAGAGGCCAGGCAGACTTTTGTGTCTGATTTTGGTGATGAGAGAGACCCACACAGAGCACTAGGGAATGAAATCATAATTCATAGGAATTTTTTTATGAACTATTGCAAGTTGATCATAAATACAGTCCATTGATACAATTCAAAAAGATGGAAACATGGGTGTGTGTATCTGTGCTCACGCTGAATTGAAGTGTGATCTATCTTAAATAGGAATCTATCTTGGAGCCCAAAACACACCCTCCCTGGAAATAGGCAGGTGAGTGGAGAAGACATTGAGCTTCTCTGTCAAGTCCTCTCCTAGTTCTGAACATTTGGAAGGAGGGAAAGCCAATGAGGAATATACCATACCTGGGTTCTGTTGGTCCATAGGACCTGTGTCCTCCAGCTTTGCCAGTCACATCACAGCCATGAGTTGGCCTCATGATGTTATGAGGTGGAGGGACAAAGAAGCTCACCCACAACTGCTTCCTTCTCCTTTCTGCTGAGACTATCACAAAGAGTGCTAATTACTTAGAAATAAGTAATTGATCAGGTAGATTCCATGATTGAACTGAGTTGGACTGTCCTTGCCTGTCCTCCCCCAACAGAAGCCATCTCTCACTTCTTTTCCATGCAGCAGGGCTCTGAATCCACACTGCTATAGAAGTGAGCTAATAAGGGCCCCGTCTCCAGGTCCTGAAAAGTTCCGAGTCCAGGCTGCCCCTTCCTGAGGTCAGATCCTTACCCTGGTGTGCTTGGCCTTTGTATAAAAATAGTAGCATTTGCTCTTCTTCCTTCGCTGAGATCTGTCACAGTTTAAATGCTCATGGACATGCAGCAAAAATGGGACCTATGGGCAGACTTCTGGGAGCCATGCTTCCAGGGATGTTCAGCTGCAAAACCACTCACATAATACCAAGTCATCAGAACATGGTCTTTGGATTTGGTGGGCTACAGTAGTCCGTGGGGTAGGTCACAGGTGCTGCCCCTCTGCCTGCTGGTCTGTGTCTGCTGCTTGTGGTCCTCTCCCCACAGGGCAGCCCCAGAAGCCCAGCTGTATGGGGATGGAGCCCCCGTCCTGCCCTTGCCACAGCATGAACATTCAGCTGATACAAGATGTCAGCAGCATCACCGCTGGTGTGAGAATGACGAGGGGGCACTGGGTGTGTTGGTGTGTGAGTGTGTGGAAAAGTGATGGGCAGGGAGTGAGGCCCCTACCTCAGCGGGAGTAGTGCCCACTGCAGTCCATTTCAATCTGTGCTGGTCTGGGATGTGGGTGGCAGGACAGAACCAACCCTCCGTAAGGGAGTGTGTCCACTCTCGGTGCACGCTCTGCTGGAAAGCTGCAGTATTTCTCAGATTGCTATGTACCTAAAATTACAAATTAGGTTCAAGTAAGGAGGCATGACTTGTTTGTGCCATGGCTAAATTCCCCAGAGGTACAATGTCTCCCTTGTTTCTTTTGTCTTATCACTGGTTTGTGTTCTTATTTTTCTCTTTCTAATGAAGATGTTCCATTGTGGATGTGTGGTTTCTGGCTTGGTGCTGGGTGTGTTTGGAAATCCATTCCCAAGCTGGAGGTGGCACTGGGCTTGGGAAGCCAGGTGCTATCTGCCGCGGCTCTTACCTGGGTGTCTCCATGTGTGCAGCACCTGAACCTGAGCACAGCCTCTCTTCAGACTGTGCTGATCGTGCACTCTCCTCGTTGGCTGAATTCAGTGTCTTATGGGAGGTACAGTGTCCTCTCCTCATCTAAAGAGTCTACTTCATTCTGCTGTTTTTAGAAAAGGTATGAAGGCACACGTGTCCTGGGCCTCCCAGTAAACTCTTCCCTAGAGTCTTCTCATTTTTCTTAAGATGCTGTCCCTCGGGGAGGACCCTACACGTGTGCTAGCCCCCACTTGCCTCTCACAGCCCTCTTCCAGGTCCTAGGGTGGCCTGGAACACACAGACCAGGTCCCTGTCCCTACTTCTAATGGGGGCTGAGGGCATGTATCCTTAATGTACTGCAGTCCATTTTCAAGTAGTATTGTACCTGTCCACATGTGGTGTATAACCTCAGTGTGCTCTAGCTCCTGCCTTGGCCTTTCTTTTCTATCCCGTCCCATTTTACCTCGATATTGGTGTAAACCCTGCTGTGCGTTGCTTTAATTTTTGCTTTAACTAGTCTGTGACCTTTAAAACAATCTTGAAAATAAAGAAAAAAGGCTTTTATATTTATTTTTTTTTGTTTCCAGTGCTTTTTGTTTCTTTTTGTAAATCTAGATTTCCTATTGATGTTTTCCTTTTGTATAATGGATTTCTTTAAATGTCATTTGTAGTTCAAATATGTTGGAATATGAATTATATTAGCTTCTATCTTTCATTTGTTGGAAAAGTCATCATTTTGGTTTTTTATTGGAAGTCATTTTCATTAGGTCTGATATTACAGGTTGACAGTTTTTCCTTCATTCTGAGGGATGTCATTTATTGGCTTCTGGCTTGTATTCTTTCTGAGAAGTCCTCTGTCCACCTTGTCTGTGTTTGTTCCTTTGAAAATAATACATACTTTTTGTTTTTTAGATAAATTTTATTGTATATATTTGAGGTACACAACATAATATTTTGGGATACATACAGATAGCAGAAAGATTTCTACAGGGAAGCAAATTAACATTCATTCTTTCACATAGTTATCCTGTTTGTTTGTTTGTTTGTTTTTGTGCAATACCAAGAAGGACACTTAATGATTTTAGTGTTTCTTTTTCCTGGCTACTTTTAAGATTTTCCTTTTAGGTAATAGATTGTGAAATGCCTTGATTTATTTTCCTTCACGTTTTCTTTTTTGAGGATTGTTGACCTTCTTGGATTTAATGTATGGTTCATAATTTTCATCAGTTTTTGAAAAAATTTGGTTGTTATTTAAGTATATTTTCACCTTTCCCACCCTTTCTGGTTTTCAGGGAGAAGACTCTTTCTGTTTTAGTGTTTCCTTTGGGGCAGCTTCTGTCTGCAGCTGATGTGTCTGCAGGTCTTTCTCCTGGGTGGAGAGTGGCATCCAGATAAGGATGTGAGGGACTTTACCTCATAGAGGGTTTCTCTGTGTAGCTCTTTCCTTCCCCCTTCTCTGCCCTCTGTTGCTAGCTACCTCTGCCTCCCAGAACCCTGACTCTGTCTCCCCTGTCCTCTGTCGCAGCTGGCAGTGGATGTTTTATTCCTTTCAGCTCCAGCCAGTCCTGGCCAGGGGCCCTTCACCATCACAGGGATCTCTGTCTCGCAGTCTGCATGAGGTGGGCCCTGGATCCTTGTGCCCAGGAGGAGTGCTCTGCAGAACATGCTGAGACACTGGGGGCATTCTGAGGCATCCTGTCTGCGCCTCAGAACCTCTTCTCCTCACAGGTTGAAGGTTGGGGCTTGAGAATCAGCTCTGGCCAGATGTCAGGCAGGCGAAGGATTGGAGTCAGGTTGCGGTTGGGCAGGCAGCCTCCATCAGTCTCCTCTGGGTTCAGACCCAGTTTAGAATCTAGTCACTTATGGAATTCTGGACTGCCAACCTGCCTTTGGCCTTCCAAACAACTGACTTATGAATACATTCTTTTAATAAGTTACTTAGGCTTGATGAAATTTGATATCTGAGGTGTTAAATAATTGTGACTTCTATGACTCTGGATTCTTTTCTACCTGTGATTTCCAGTTTTAATTAGTTTTCTTAAACTGCATGCCAGACCATGCACAGAGAGCGCTTCTCATGGTCCCCGTGAGCAGTCCCTGTCACAGTGCCATTTTAGAGGCCATGTCTCCAGACTGAAGGTCTTCTTTCATCAGTTAATGTTTATAGTCTTGCTTTCATGTGAAGCCAGTGTCTTGCTGACCACCTTGTGCCTAGTCTTACGTCACAGTGCAGAGGGGCACAGCAGTAGTGTGAGTGGTGTGCATCTTCCTTCCCACTTCTGCAGAACCAAGATTTAAACAGAGGCCATTTTCTCCTTTTCAGCTGACCTTTCTTCTCTAAAGCTCACCTGACCAAATGGCCCAGTAGGTCCCCGAGTGACGATTGTCAGCTGCTTTGGGTAAACAAGTCTTTGCACTGAACGTGCGCTATGGCTGTGATATGAAGCACGCGCCTTAGTTGTGCAGTGTGTGAGTGGCATCAGTGTAGAGGCTTGGCCACCACACAGCAGTACACACCTGTCTCAGGTGCTGCACAGTGGCCCTGACCTCAGTTTTGCAAAACTACCTTAAGATGATGCTTTTCGAAATTATTCTTAAAATGTCTTTCTTTGTTTAAAGCTTATAAATATTATTTTCAACAAGTTTTCAGCAGGAAACTTGCTGTTAAGCAGCCCTGTGTGGACCGTAGTAGCTGCTAATATTTATGAAGCGCCTGATTTGTCCAGCTTTCCTGACTCGAGTACGCCATGTGTGGTTGCAAGTTGTGTCTTCACAGTGCCTTTGAAGAAGGGTATGCTGTTCTGCCCACTTCCCTGAGGCCTGGAGAGTGAAGTGCCTTGCTCAGGCCACCTCGTTGCGCAGGGTGAGGGTGGTACCTTACTCGTACTGGTATGAAGAAGAGAGAGCTGCCCTGTTGATGTGACTCTGGGTCAGGACTACTAGCTCAGGCCTCTGAGTGGAGCCTTGAGCTCAGCAGACCAACATCAGGGGTGCTGCAAGCACAACCCACAGACCTTCCAGGGTTGTAGCCTCCAGCAGGGTGGCCACTTGCTCAGCTGCCCTCTAGGAGAGACAGTAGTGAGGGGTTAGGGTCTGTGATGTGGGACTGGAGTCCTGACTGTAATCTGCACAGGAGAGTTCTTAGTAGCAAATTGCTGGGACAAAGACTAGGTTGTTATTTTATTCATTTGGTGGAGGTATGTGGCATGCCTGGGACATGATGGCATTCCTCCAGAATCCTGACGTCCTCATGGGGTACACAAAGCATGATGTGACCAGTGCATATATCCCACAGCATATTAGGTGGTGCCAACTGCTGTGGAGGAAATAAGGGAGTGGCCACAAAGACAGAGTGGTCAGGATGACCCTGGCTCAGGGTCATCTGAGCAGGGCCTTGAAGAAGTTGTGGGGCCACCAGGAGCCAGCGTGGAGCATGCATGGGGTAGAGCAGGTATGGTGGCAGTGGGGAATGCACTGGGGCCTCCCAGATCACCCAGAGGCTAGCTTCTAGCCTGCATGTTTGGGGCTGAGTTAGATCATGGAAGCTCGACTCCTTTCTCTCTGCAAGGTTGATTTTTTTTTTTTCTTTCAAAATGGAACTGTTATACCTATTTCTCAGAGGACAGATCCCTATTGCCTTGGGACTGGCTTTATAATTGTGCAAATCTGGATCCAATTTTCACAGAACTCCCAGGGGAAGGAACTCAGATGTGTCAACAGCACCCTTTATATGCTGTGCTCTTTCCCTTAGACTTTGGTGTGGTCTAAATTCCTCCTCTTGGCAGATAGGGACTTGAATTCTGACCTGGCCTACAGTTCTGGAATAAGCCCAAGTATGGGGTGGGCCCACCACTGTCACTCCAGCTGCCTGCTTGCACAGCTCAGTGGGCTCCAAACTAGGACTGCCTAGAGCAGCCAGGCTGCAAGGCAGAGAGAGCAACACAGTCTGAGCCATCAAAGCTGCAAGCAGTTCGGTTCTGGAGGGCTACAGCAGGCAGATTCAGAAAATTCCCCAAGGCCTTGGTGAAGTAAAGGCAGGGAGCTTTTTATAGGGCAGCTGTGGCCTCTTCTGCAGGCAGGATGTGGCTGTTAGGAGCACTGAGCTGCTTGGAACAGAACGGCTATGATCCTCCAGCGATGTGATTGGGTCCTGCAGTTGCCTCCTGTGGGATTCCTGGGTGGCGTGATGAGCCAAGCAGAGCTCATCTGTGGTGATGTTTCCCAGGGGAGGCTTGGCTTTAGAAGTACTTGGTTTTCTATTTCACGTCTCTGAGAACTTTTCCCTACTTCCTCAGAATGGGATGGATGCAGGAAGCACAGGCAGGCATCCTGGTCTGTGTGGCCCAGTTCCCTTCACTATGCAAGTGAGGATGCATCCTGCAGGGCCCGTTAGTGCAGCCCACTCCTAGCCCCATCTCAGGGCTGCTGTTCCTCACCTTTAGTGAGATCAGGGAAGACTTCACTGGGGAGTACTTCGAGTACTTTGCTGCAAGTTTTTATTTATTTTGAGGTATTTATTCTTTCTAATAATGAAATGTTTGCTTTTACTTTTTTGCACTGCTTTAAGATAATATGGGGAAAAAAACCCTTTAATACTCACCTTTTCCTAGCACAGATTATTGTACGAAGGGAGCTGACTGAGCAGGGACCTCAGAGTAACTCTCCCTACCCCGTCCTGTCCTTTTCCATCTTGGCGATGTGCCCCATCCTCATCAGCCTTGTAGTCACTTCTTGCAGCGTCTGCCTTACTGTATCTGTCTGAGCATCCATTTGGTAGGAAGAGCACCATGTTGCCGGCAGACCACACAGCCATGCTGCTGGCCCTCTTTGTCTCCTGACCACAGGGCACCACTCTGCCCTCAACTCTACAGCAATTCCCCAGTGGAGTCACTTTGTTAGAGGTCCTTCTGTCGTACCTGCTCTCCTTTCCTTAGAGTTCCTGTCTAATCAGATGTCAAGCTCACCTCGTAACTGTGGTCGCAGTTGGAGGAGAAGGGAGACTTTTCTGTCCCATCTGAATTGTCAAGGGGCCAAGTGACTGACTCCTGCCTGGGCTCTCCTGCTCCTGTGCTGTGGAGCTATCTGCTGTTATCTTTTTTTTGTTTTTGTTTTGTGTGTGTGTATGTGTGTGTTTTGCTTTTGTGGTGCTGGGGATTGAACTCAGGGCCTTGTGCTTTTTAGGCAAGCACTCTACCACCGAGGTAAATCCCCAAGCCAATCCGCTGTTATCTTGTCCAAGCTCACCCTGGGTGCTTCCTCAGGGACCTATTCCTGACACCCCTGGTGCCACTTGTTTCCCATACACTGATCACTTCTACCAGCACCCAGGATGACTCAAGCCACTGTCTTCAATAAAAAAAAATTTCTTCTGATCCTTGATTTTTTGCCCAGATGACAGATTGAATTCACAATGACCTGGGCATCCTCTTAAAAATCCACTAACGTGGCAGGTGACACATTTTTAAAAGGTAGAGGCCACCAAAAAATTGAGAGAGAAAAATTGACAGAATTTTGGAAGTTGTAAGCAGACCGATAGATTTAGCAGATCTGAAAAATAAGGTGTGAGCTGGCTGTGTGTGCATTTCTGTTTGTGTGTGCATGTACTGCACATGTGCATATGTGTATAATGGGTCTGTGGTATATGTAT
>PVJO010034471.1:0-10850 GCA_004026905.1 Hystrix cristata | reverse complement strand
TATATCACTGTGATATGATGATTTTAATTCTTCTGGGAAGATCTGAAATGAATAAACATTTTTCAGATGAAGAAATAAAAATGGCAAATAAATATATGAAAAAATGTTCAACATCATTGGTCATTTGAGAGATGCAGATCAAAACAACACTAAGATACCATCTCACTCCAGAAAGAATAGCTATTATCAAGAAATCAACCAATAACAAATGCTGGAGGGGCTGCGGGGAAAAAGGAACCCTCCTCCACTGTTGGTGGGAATGCAGACTGGTCCAACCACTGTGGAAATCAGTGTGGAGATTCCTCAGAAAACTACAACTAGAGGTTCCATTTGACCCAGCTATTCCTCTGCCAGTTCCCTTTTATAAAGCATCAGTGCCAGTCTCTGCCTTTTACAGCAACACCATGGTGGTCAGCATTCAATAAATGAACTTTCAGCAGTCACAAACATTTAGGTCATATTAACAGGAATAAAAAATATAAACAGCAAACACTGATATATTTTACTATGTGCTGAGCAATATTCTAAGTGCTTTACAAATATTAACTCATTTGATCTGCTCCGTAACTTAATGTAGCCTTAATAGATTTTCAACTCACTTTACAGATCAAAACCTCAAACACTTCAGAATAAAGCTAAAACTTGAAGAGACAGTAACTAGAAGAGGTAGGATTTGACCCCAGAACATGAGGTTTAAAGCACTTTGCTACAGATGAGTGGGATTAGGTGGGAGTAACTGGGAGCTAGTTTGCATTTCTTTGTCTTAATTATTATTACCACTTTTTGTTTCATTGCCTTAAGTGAGACTCTACTGTGACAGATGAAAATGTCTTTTGCTATACATATTTATTTACAACGTACTGTACAATAACATCAAATTTCTGGACGGGGTATAAAACCCCAGTGCCCGTTGTCATACCCTATCTTCCCTGGCTTCCCTGAAGAGTTAAATGCATCTTCTTAACCATTTTGCTTGGGCATGATAATGTGTAGACTGAAGTAAAACATCCTAATGCATAGTATATTAAAATAATCTTTTATTTTGGAATCACTTGTCAACTCATTTACTTTTATCAATGCCTTATAACTGTGATGGACACAGATCAAAGTAATTAAGGTTCAGTATGTCTTTCAAAAGAGTATTACTGGGGCTGGGGATTTAGCTCAGTGATTAGAGTGCTTGCCTTGCAAGCACAAGGGCCTGAGTTCGATCCCCGGCACCACAAAAAAAAAAAAAAAAAAAAAGAGTATTACTACTGGGGCCGGGGATTTAGCACAGTGGTTAGAGTGCTCGCCTAGCAAGCGCAAGGCTCTAAATTCAATCCCCGGCAGCCCCCCCGAAAAAGTATTACGTTTCCCCCTCATCCTCCAACAGAGACAGGCATGATGACACAGTGTTTTAAAAGACAGCAGCCTTTCAAGAACTATTTAAGTGGCCTGCAGTTTTTTATATTGGTCTCCACAGGGGAGTGTAGTCTCTTGCAATTCACACATGCTTTCAAGATTTTTCTAGGACCTCTGAAAAAAGACATGTCAGTGCAACAACTTCCATCCACTTGGGTAGAAATTACTTTGGCTGCAGTGCAGAGAAGGGTAAGAGGTGGTTGAAAATGAACAGAGAGAGCACTTAGGAAGCTCTTTCAGTAATCCAGACTGGAAACGATGGTGCTGTGAACTAAGGCAATGATTAGAGCCAAGCAGCACCTTCGAGAGAGGGACTCTGAACCTTGCTGACAGATTGAGCAACGCAAGAAAAGAAGGATGCGGTGACATCCTTCTATGCCTATTTTTGGATGCGAGGTAGATACGCATGATAATGCTATTGCTGAGTTAGGGAAGAGGGTAGTAGGGGGACAGAGTCAATAATCTTGTGGGACAGCGCGAGCTTGATTTTAGATACGTTGCTGTGGATATCTTGTGAGATCTCCAGGTAAAGGACATAAAAAGAAAAACATCAGGGCTAACACTGCATAGAACTGACTGTATTCTGAGCCTATTTACAAAGGTTGTATGATATGTATTTTGAATCTTTAAAGCAACCATGTATAGTAATTAGAGGGACTTGAGTTTTACCATTTTACACATGAAGGCAAGTGTTTGGACAATAAAATAAGAAAACCCATTTTGAGGTAAATAAGACAACACTAGTGCTTCTCATTAAATTGATACTCAGAAAAATGTATCTGTTAAATTTCTTGCCAGCTATACACTAATAATATTTTGGATGGCATCACGTACCCTTTGTGCATGTGGGATTGTTGGAAATGACTTGTGTTTCAAAGCTGAGTACACTTGTAGATGGCAGTTAGGGGCATGAAAGAGATAAAACTCTGAAGGACAATTGAATTTTGAAAAAGATGTAGTGATTACAACGGAAGTCCTGGGTGCCAAATTCTAAGCTCCATCAAGTTCGCAATCCCACTTCAGAAAATGATAGAGGCCAATTTAATTAAAAGATAATGGAATGAATTAAGAATGCTCCAGTATCTTTGTATGCCTCAAGAGCATACATTTCCACCTCATAAAAGTCAGCCCAGGAATCTTTCTTCCCCAAATCGAAACAGTCTATAAATATCACACATTTAGAGTAGAGTCTATTGAAACAAGACTGCTAGAAATGTTTGCCTAAGTTATTTTCCCAGGAGGAAAGATAGGATTTTTAAATTTAAGAGTGAACTGTACAAGTTATAGGTAAAAGAAATAATAAATTATCTTGCAAAATTTGCTCTGCTCTCACACATTATTTACCGAGTACCAAGCACTGTGCTATACCATCACCTCTTAATAGATACCCTCACAGAAAATAGGGATAAACAGCAACAGGGTCTCTTTTTTAAGGGCACTAATTTGATTTATAAAGATATCGCCGTTATAACCTAATCACCTCTCTAAGACCCTGAATCTTAATACCGTTACAGTGAGGGTTAGTATTTCAACATTAATTTGGATGAAGCACACATGATTTGTCTCTAGTAGTGACCTTGGGCAAGTGACGGAATGTGCTTATTCTTTTGCTCACTCGGGGAGTTAGATGGATTTGCTCATGGTGCCTCCTCCAGGCTTCTTAGGAGGACTCAGTGAATTAATTGAAGTGTTCAAACATGACATCTTTCGTAAGAGGCACTCAGTAAGTCCTAGCTGGTATGGAAAGGGTTCAAACTCTCTTCTTGGGGGCTGGGAATTTAGCTCAACTGCTAGAGTGCTTGCCTAGCAAGTATAAGGCCTGAGTTTGAGCCCCAGCACCCACAAAATAAATAAAATAAACTCTCTTCTTGGCTGAAGGCAAATCTGGGGAGTATTCAGTATCCCAAGTATACACGAGCAGTTAAGCTACATCTTATGAAATCTACATTTAGAATGGGTTGGTCTGCTCAGACCACACCCCCTTCCTTATTCAGACAAAAAAACCTCACACTTGCTGCACTATAACATAACAATACCACTGTGGTTTGAATATGCACCCCCCCCCCCACCAAATTCAAGTGTTGGAAGCAATCCCAGTGCAACACTGGATCATGGAGACACCACCCTAATGAATAAATTAAGGCTGTTTTTGCAAGAGTAGGTTAATTATCATAGGACTAAATTTGTTAGAAGAGGAGGGAGTCTAGACCACTTTCCTCCTCTTGCACATCATCCTATCATGTGATATCATCTGCTATGTTAAACAGTAAGAAAGCCCTGACCAAAGGAAGCCCCCTGTGGCATGAACTAAAACTTCTCCTGCTTATAAATTACCAGTCTGTGGCATTCTGTAATAGCAGCAGCAAACAGACTAAGAAAGAGTGTCTCCCCCTCTATAGTAAGGACATGGCTTTTCAGGTCCTTTCTCTATCCTCAGATCTCACTGTATGGAGCAGTCGGCAGTTGAACAGGGACCTGAGAGCTTTGGGTTTAGCTGATTAATTCCTCCACCCTCATCTACTACCCCTGCCAGATCTACTGCCTCCCCCAGAGAGGGTGCCATTCAGCCTGGTATGTTTCCTTGATGGTCAAAAAGGCCTGCAGTCTCCTGCTGTAAAAGAAATGCGGATGGTTTACACTGGGTGTCTTAGAACTGAATGCTGATAAGAATAAAGAATAAAGAGAAGATACTGTTTTTCTTTAGCTCCTCAGGGTTATGTTGGATTTGAGACCCAAGTGCTTACACTCATCTGTCTGTGGACTTGCCCAACCCACTTAACTGGTCTAATAGATAGTGAATGAATGTTCAATGGAGCGAGTGGGTGTGCTGCATTTCATCTCATTCAGAATTCAGAGATCAGACACTGTGAAATGTGTGAGAGAGTGTAACAGGTGCAGAAGTTGGAGTCAAAAACTTGGGGTGTGAAATCACGTGTTCTTATCTTGCTAGCAGGGTGATCTTGCTGGAGCCCTCCTATTCCTTCAAAGGTTCAGTTTTCCTATATAAGAGAAGACCCAGAGATTTTTCGTTAGTACATTTTTGCAGTAATAATGTTTCTGTTCCTTGTGTGGAGTTGGTACAGGTACCTAACACATCTTTGGTACAGGTACCTAATTCCTCTTTTCCTCCCCTTTCCCTTTCTTCCTTCCCCTCTGTCTCCATCTCTGGGTTCTATTCCCATTTCAGAAAGGGCTATCTCCCTATTTGCTATTATCTATCTTTTATTTTGCTCTTTATTTATAATTGGGTTTTTCTTATGAGAGAAACCATGCAATATTTAAGCTTGTGTGTCTGATTTATCACACTTAAAATTATGGTCTCAAAGTGCATCCATTTTCTACTAATGACTGAAGTTTATTTTTCTTTATGGCAGAGTAGTACTCCATTTTGTGTAAATATCACATTTTCTTTATCCATTTATCTGTTGTGTGGAATAAATAGGATAACATGTACACATGGCAGGGCTCTCAATAAATGTAGTAGTTTATATTAGAAGTCTGTTTGATTCTTCTGTCATACATCACAGGAAGTTGCACACGTAGGGAGGCTAATTGTGAAGGGAAGATATGCTCTCTGTGGCCTTGTGTTACCACGATCGGGTGTTCACTCAGGTTTTTGTTGGGGAGATTTGAACTGTGTGCCCAATATTCTTCAGCAAGTACTCGTCCAGTGTCAAGCAATATTTCAACGACAAAGTTGCTATTACGGAAATTAGTAAGACAAAAAATCTTTGATCCTGAAGCTAAGATAAAAATCGGTGATAAGCAGAAACATTCCCATTTATTGAAAAGCCTCCATCCATTGCAGCTTAAATACAAAATAGTTTTTTTCTTATAATAATAGTCTCAATTTTTAATATCTCCACCCACCTTTTCCTTCTCCTTTAATATCTTAGTAATAATCTAAAATTTTCTGATCAATTTCAGATATTAAAGTTGTAAACTCTCAGCCACATTTTGAGTTAAAATTCTGTACTTCCCATTCCATTTAGTTTATGGTCTAGCTCCCCTAATGTGTGAGGTCAAGAGAGGAGGAGAGAAAACTACTGTCTACCTGTGTTTGTGGGTTTTTGGAGGAAAGAGGATACTGGTCCTACTCGGACACAGGTGTCTCTGAGTGTACTGTGCTCACGGTTTCCTTGGGAGCTGACTTTCAGATAATACTCAGCTTTACTGGGTCCTGCCTTCAGTGAGGGCTTCCAACACTTTAGCTATGCTGGACTTTTCAGGAAGCCCCAGAATTTCCATTGCCTTTCCCAAAGTGGCAGGGAGATCCTCTCTCACATGCTCCGAGTGTTCGTTCCATAGACTTGGGATAAGTTGCATTCACTTTGTTCCGATGCACTACATCACTGCTTTCCCAATTCTCTGATCTGAACATGCTGGCCACTTTCCCAATTCTCCGATCTTGATTATTCCTCTTGATGTAGTCTTCTTCAGGTGATAACCAGTGATCGGTGTCCATGATCAGGGTTGGTGATGAACTGCAGATCTTCCCAGATGTCTTGTTCAGCTTTCCTGGCTCCAAGGCAGTAGATCTGAGTATCTTTCAGCTAAGAAGCCTATAGCACAAGAAATGGATACAAAGCTCTTCCTTAGGTGCCCGGATGTTGACTGACTCTGATTAATTTTACAGCTATGTATTTTATTTTGGGAACTATGAAAGAGAAAAGGGAAGAACTTCTACCACTCTTGTCTCCTCTGCCCTTCTCCTCAAGTCTTCTCATCAATTTCAGTGGGCAAAAGAAAAGAGAAGTTGACTAGTAGGACCTGCTGTACCTTTTTACTGTGCACACTTGGTGGCCTCTAAGATCAATTACAGGTGACTCATTGGAGTTTGATTACTCAGTGTTTTGACTCAGAATTGAGCTTTAAGAAGACCCTCTCAACATCATAAGGGAGATATAAGTCTAATTTTAGGTCAACAAAGTGAGGTAATGACTAATTTTTCTGAAGATACTTGGGAAAGTTCCCCTGTTCCCCTGCACCCCTCGCTTAGTCCCTTGCTTTGTATAGCACCTTGCTCATGATTAAAACTCACTGTAGGCTGTTTTTTTAGTAAGTGTTCTCAAGTCATCAAACAGTCTTTGGAATGTGTGTTTATTCTCATACTCAATAATCATAACTTGGGCTAGAGCTACTACTCTCTGTGAATGATTTTCAAGATGATAAAACATACTGGTGAATAAGACCAACACAGTTCATTACCTTAGTCTATTATGTGCTGCTATAACAGAACAGCACATGGTGGAGAATTCACAGTAAATCGAAATTTATTTCGTATTGGGAAGCCCACGATTAAGGAAATGACTTTTGGTCAAGTTGTTCTTAACCCACTGCAGAAAGCAGAAGGGCACGAGAGGGTGAGAGAGACCAAGAGGGACCGAACCTGTCCATAGGAACTCAGCGCCCCTTGAAGTTCCCACTTCTCGATACCATTGCATTAGGGGCTAAGTTTTCAACAAGTCTCCTTTGGGGGACACTTTCAAACCCCAGCACCTGCTGAGGGAAAAATGACTGTCGTGGACATGATGCCAGAGAAGCAGAGAGTTCTTCCAACTCAGGAGCATACACCTGCAGAGGGCCTTGAGGAAACCCTCTGTAGGGAAGTAATGGTTAGGCACAATCCCAAAGAATAAGCGTAAACTAGCATAGCACGGAAGGGAGCAGTAGTTTCTAGACAAAAAGAGAGGATGTTTAAGTGAGTGAACAAAGCAGAAAGCCTGGAATGCAAATAACAAGTTGTTCTAGGTGGAAATGGTAGTTGCCATACCAAATAAATTCACTGTATTATAGGCATGTTTTGAATAGAGGCAAAAATGAAGGCAGGAGTGAATGAATTAGAAAATGAATGAAAAGTTTTCTGTTAGGTGCTTATTTCTCACCCACCAAAGAATGGATAGTAGTGCTGGATGTGTTAGAGGGTCATATTCTTTTATAAAAGCAATAATCAGCCAGTGTATTGGCCACTGCCCATGTGGGAAGTGAGCGTGAAGATTTGGGAATCATAAATGGAAAGGCCCGGTGGAGAGACATTTTTCCTTCACTTGTTTGTTTTGTGTTATAATTCCATGGTCCCTTCCAAGCTGTATCCCTCCTTTTACTTTGATTTTTCTTTCTTTCATTATTTCTTGCCCCTTCCATAACCTGCCCCCACCTGGCTCTTTTCTGATTGGATCTGCTTACTCATAAATACAATTTTAATTATTTTGAGGAAAGAAGAGCCATGATTATGTAGTTACTGTTTTTCCCATTAGAGCTGTCTTTATAGGCATTGAGTTCTCTGTGGAAACATCTCTGTGCTTGAAGTGGTTAGTTTTATTGTGTGGATATCAATAATCCGATGATGTCTTTTCTAAAATATCTGTCTTTCTCCTCTGTGTGCCGTGTAAAAAAACATTAGGCTCGCAGCGATCCAATTGCCTTGTGGTAGTGACAACAAGCTTTTCTCTGCTGAACTGAAAATGTTTTTACCTTGGGAAATATAACTGAAGATGTCATGTTTCTGTCAGTTTTTAAAGGCATAAATAACACTTAGAAACAACATCAGCACATGCAAATCACCGAAATGGTTTGTTGCTGAGGTTATGTCAGGGAAGAGCCATTGTCTCCAAAGGGTCAGCGTGCATCTTCCAGTTAAGATTTCCTGATTTCTTAGGAGGTCTGACATTAGACATAGTGGGTGACAATGTATGGCTGATAGCTACCCTTTGCTCAAGGTCATGTCGTCTGTCTGCTCTGATGTGTGCAGCTCCATATTGAAAAGACTTACATCAGCCAGACTAAAATCTGCTTCCTACTTGAACCCATTTACTTGAGCTCTTTCACTTTACTAGTAAACAAACCTCTGCTAATTCTTTCTCCTCCCTCTGGCTCTTACAGAGGGATGGATGTAACAGAGTGCCCTCAAGTTTTTCTGTACCATTGCCTAAGCCAACTATTTAGCTTCTTTTCCTCCTTTTGTGGTTATGTAAATGAGATCTAACCCAAGAAAACGGGAACCTAGAGAGAGTATTTAATCAAGAGTGATTATGACAAGGACAGCGGTGAAAAGTGCAATGGGGATTTAGTGTGTGCCATGTAAAGGCTGAACCATTTGTCTGTTACACTATTCCATCCTCACACCAAATCATATCAGAAAATACCATTGGTAGATGAAGAAATATGCTCAGAGTTATTTAATAACCTAAACAACATCCTGTAGAAAACAAGAGGCAGATCGAGAATTCAAATTCACATTTTCCTGATTATATTATGCTAGTAGTAAAGGATTTGGAGTTGTATTATATGGGCCTCCTTTTTTTTTTTTTTTTTTACTTAAAATGGGTCTATATATTGAATTAGAAAAACTAAAATGAAAGCATTAAACTATGCTTTTCTTTACCAAACAGAATTGTTGCCCCATCCTTCTCCTACTGACTGTGTGACTTCCAGTACAGAACATAAATTCTCTGGGTCTCACATCCTCATTGAAATTTTAAGGGATTGAATGTTTCCTTTTAAAATAAGTGGCTCTTTTGAAAATTAACTTTATTAACTAGGGAATATATTTGTACCATAATTTATTAGTATGAGTTTGATTCCTCTTTTGAAATTGAAAAGTAAACTGCAGAATTCTGTTCACAATAATGTGTTCAGTGGGATGTTATTTATCTTACCACCTTGTTTTGATTGCAAAATGTTTATCCTAATTTTAAAAACACAAACTATGAAATTATCTGCATCTGAAAACGTAAATATTCCAGGGAAAAGTAACTTCTTCTCTTTCCCGGTGTGTATGCCGCTTTGTCGTGCTTCTCTGTCCCCTGTCCCCGGTGTACCCAGCACAAGCTTTTGGTGAAGCCAGATGAGTGTGCTCTGCTTCCCAGGAGGTCGCTGTATGGACTGTCATTTATTTGCCAAGACCACGATCTCCTGGAGTAGTAAAAAGTCGGTGAAGACAACAGAGAAGTAAAGATAATGTTGATGCAGACAGTATGTGGAGGGTGGGAGATGAGTGTCTCAGTCCTCATTGTCTAAGCCACATACGACCATAGAGTGTTTTGTTCCTGTATTCTGCAGTGATATGGGGATTCATTCTCACAGAGAGGGCTGGAGAACACACTTTTCCGTAGCAAAGCTGCCCTCTTTGTCACTTTGTGTTTCTCCTGCAGGGCTGGAGTTTCTCCACCCGGAACAGAGAAGCACTGTGGTAGCGGAGGTGGTGATGGTAGAAGTGGAAGAAATGTACTAATATAACCGCTTTTCCTTTCTTTTTCTTTCTATCTAAACATAACGGTGCATCTCTCAGTTCCAAGGGTAATTTCTGAGAAATGCGTCCTGCTGTGGTGTCTTTGTTGTGTGAATGTCTTAGGCACTTACACACAGGTGTGTTTGTTCTGTTGTTCACCCCCATGTTTCCGATGATCTTCCTGGTGTATTGTCTCATCTACCCTTTGTAGCAGCCACATAGGTTTCTTTGATTTTATTTCACAATCTGCTATAGAGAGATTTTCATTGCTCATAAAGGTTTTTTTTTTTTTTTACAATTAATTGGACTTTTTTTTCAATTCCAACCAGTGTACTATGTTAACCATTATCTGTTCCATCAGATTTATTAACATTTCCAACAAAATTTTCTTATTAAAGCTAACAGAGAAGTTGAGCCTCCAGTGAAGTCAATGGGAATCTCACACCAAACAAGAAACTCATTAATCCAAGTTTTTCTTTACTCAGACAGTTTTAAATACAGATAGACCCACTGGCCTTTGATCTTCACGTACATCCCTGTTGAGAGGGGCTCTGTGACTGGGCCTTCCTGGAGAAAACTGCATGAATTTTTCCCCTCTGCTGGCTTTCCATCTCTTTAAGTCTCTGCTGCCACACTGTGGGGAGATACAAAATAAAACATCCACTTCAGTATTCGTGTCATCTTTTAGAATGAGGAATAATTATGCTTTGCAATGTCTCAAGTTCAATTAAAATAATAATGCAACAGCATTACATAATTATTTAAAGCTTTTAGACAAAAGATGATATTAAGCAAAGTCCTTGTGGATTGAAGGAGCAACGGCATTATTATTAATTGAATCGCTTTACTGGCTACTTGGGTAATGAGCTCAATTCAAAATGTGGTCACTTTACGAGAGGCAGCCTGGTACGGCGAAATTAATGAGCCCTTAGTGTTGGTCACATAAAATCTTCTTTCCTTCCTTGTTTCTTTCCTTCTTTCTTTTTCTTCTTCCTTTCTCCTTCTCTTCTAACTTCCCTCTCTCTGTTACCTTTGTTCTTTCTTTTCCTTTTTCCTTCTTCTTTCCCTCCTTCCACTAAAAATTATTCTGCTAGCTTATGCCCAACATTATCCTAAATGTTACTGATACAAAATCAAATTAAGCATCATCTATGAACTGCCTAGAAACACTTCCTAGTGCTAAAAAAATCGTATAGAACGAAATTTGAATATAAAG
>PVJO010034470.1:0-10897 GCA_004026905.1 Hystrix cristata | reverse complement strand
TTTGTTGAAAATCTGAAAGGAAACTTTGTATTGGCTCGACAAGATGCACAGGCTGGGGAGTACTGAATTTGGACATGAGAAGGCGAGTACTTTCCTGTTGTTGGAACACAGATTTAGATGATTTTCAAGAATTTTTTTCATTCAGCTTTTAAATATTTTAGAGAGTGGGGAAGGTGGTAACAAATATGTGTATTCGCACATACACACACACACATACACAATTGGTTGGGCCACAATTGACTAATTACTCTTATTAAGAAGTTTTGTACAGATCTAAGAGAAAAATATCAGAAAACCAAGAGAATGTAAGAAGTTCAGGCATATTTTGGATACTAGAATTCCCTATACACTGAAGACATTTAGAAGAAAGTCATTCTAAATTATGTAAAATACAGTGTAGCATTTTGAGTATCTATCTCTGATTAAGATGTACATATTTTAATTGAATTCAAATTTACATACTTTAATTAAATTATTTTTAATTCTAGTCCAGATTGCTTGGTATTTTATATTTCGCTCAAACAATGTTATGCGTCCTAATAGGTTTGGAACGTGGGCATCAGGCCGGAGCCTGTGCGTGAAAACATTCTCATATGATGAATTAATGTTTAGGGAATGCATGTTGTTTAGGACTTTCCACAAATGAAGGGCCAGAAAACAGTCTGTATTTTGTTTGCAGTCAGATATGATTGTCCCAGTTTGCCGATTGTGAAGCCCCCAAACAGAAAAAAAATGCTACATTTGCCGTTCCACTGCGGGATTTTGTGAGCTCTTTCACAGCTGCTTCCATTTCTGTAGTCCTCATTGCCAAATGTGCATTTAATCATTGAATCAAATAATTAGTCTGAGCATTAAAATAAAGGAATCTACTCTTGTTAAAATTACCTAAAGGTATAAGTGAATAAATCCAAATATAAAACTAATTTTCCTGAGTGCCTGGTGTACTAAAAGATTAGTTTCCCACTATATAACAATATGTATGAGAAAGAAGAAAATGACAGGTAACAACAATGCAAATCTTAAAAACAAAAACAAACAAACAAAAAACTAGCACCTGCTATTGATGGGAATAACCATTTAACCATATCGGACTGATCGCAAACCTTTCTTTGTACGGTTCCAAGATCCAAACAGGTTATAAAATGCAGTAGAATCGAGGAGGAACAAATCCAAGACATGATACTATGAATTATGTAGGTGCATCTGGGGTGCCTTACGCACCTGTCAGTAGTCATTTCTGTACATTTTATGTATGCATTTCTTTAACTATTTGCAGAAAGAGCACAGCACATTTATATCTGGATATGTTCTCATTAAAAACAGAAGTCTGAAACACTAGTTAGCTTAAATCATATTTGAAAATTTCAATAATCAAACAAATGTATGGCCTGGTGATAAGTTTGCGATATTAAGACTGCTTAGGATTTATTAAAACACTAACTGGTCGGATAGTAGAATCCATTCTTCAAGCAGAAACATTCAATTAAGTGCTTATGTGGTAGTATCACAAAATTAACATTGGCATAGAAAAAATTTAAGAGAACTCCAAATTATCTGAAAATAATTGTGAGTTTAGCCATCTCTGCAAGTTAAATCTTTTTATTTTTCAGCTATGTGAGTCATTACAGCTTATATTCCATCGTCAGGATCGCCATAGGTACACTGCAACAAGTTTTTATTTGTGATTGGGTACCCGCGTGTTTTATTCATCAAAATTTCAGTAGAAGAATAAATTCTGAGTAGTAAAAAACAACTAAAACCTACTTGAATCACAGATCTAAATGTGGAGAAAGCAAATGCATATATTTATTTATCTTATTTTGGCTAATTACTTGAGAAATTATTGACTATCATGTATTGACTCATTGCGTGACTGCAAATTGATATCACTGCATTAGTCAGAATAACATCAGCAAGACAGCAGTGCCTTCAGCTAGCACTCACATCAGCATGTTGACTCAGCTGTCAACTCAAATGCAAGGTTGAGCTCACTTTGGATGGAGCTTTGAGGGAGGCTCTGTTATCATCCCCCAAACATAGCCACATTCTAATCCTCGGAAACTGCGCCTGTGCTAGCACAACACTCAGGAGGACTTTGCAAATATGATTCAAGTCAGCATTTTGAGAAAGAGAAGTGACATTGGACTGTCTGTGTGAATCTGTGATACTGACAGGGGTCTCTGTGAGAGGGAGGCGATAGGATTAGAGTAAGCAAAAAACAAAAAACAAAAAAAGTGATGATGTTATGCTGGCTTTGAAGGTGGAAGAAGAGGCCATGAGCCCAGGAAAGCAGCCAGCTTCTGGAAGCTGGCAAAAACAAGGACTCATTATGAACTTTTCTCATTGGCAATACTTCAGGGTTTATTAGAAAAGGCTTTCAAAAGCCGTAGCCCAGACTCTGATCATCGTCTTTGCAACACAAGATGAGTTTTCAGCTCCTTTAATGAGATGATCCTGGATTTACACTCATAAGAATAATACAATTTTTTAAACTAGAATTTCTTTACTTTTACTGGCGTTGAGGAGATAAATATCACTTTATTGAACATTAAGATCAAGAGGCGAACGCTAAGCCACTCGATCATGAAGAGGAGGGTTAAAACACGTTCTGTCATAAACTTTAAGTGCCAACTAATGTTAGCATAATGGTTCATGCACCTCAGTACTGAGAAGTATGCTAATAGTATTAGTCAAACAAAAATTAAAACAGATTACATTTTTTCTAATAAAAGGTTATTTGAATGAGTAATACAGGAACTACCAAATTTAATTCTAAGTAATATTCCAGTTATCTTTTTTACAAGAGCTCTTAATGTGTAACAGTATGAAAATACAGGGGAAAGCAGTGTTATTTTATACATCTCCTGTCTTCCCAGATTAAAGAAGGTAAAATGATGGCATCTTCAATCTACTCTATATTTCTTCTCCTTCCTAAAATAAAATGGTCTCTAAGATAAATGGTTTGAAATTCTCCCAATGTGAAATGTCATTTCATATGTATGATAGCAGAGCAAGGAGAATGTATAAAGACAAAACATCAAAATCTTCTTCCTGAAGATATTATTCTGTTCTGTAGGAAGATTTGAAGAATAAATTTCGGTACTAAAAAGGTATATATGAATAAAAAGATACACATTGTTTTACAAAATTAATTTATCAACTGAAAACTGTCAGAGAATCAGATACTTCTATCATGTGAGGTATATTATATTTTGAAATCATAAGAAGTGTCCCTTTAAACAACATCCAATTTCCGGAACTGCTTCCCTACAGCCGTGCACATGACCTAACTACACTTCCAGCATATTTTGCCTCAGAGGAAGAGCTACAGGGCATGAATTCCTGGCATTTGAAGGAATTACAGCATACATGGTTTTGCCATAAGTAACAGGGCTATGAAAAGTTTAGTCTAAAACCAAAGCCGTAATTTTTACAGGTGGAGAAAAGTAGTCAAGAATGCATAGGGAAAGAGGGTGAATGTGTGGAAGCTTAAAGGGTGTTGCATGTTCCCTTCATACCCACACTCATTTCTAGGAAAGAGTGAGTATGGTGAACTACAGAATTCCTAAACTTTGTCAGAATTTAGGTACAGAGAGGACATTTGTTTGTCCTGCCTGGGTATAGAGTGGGCCAGTTCCCATGGTTTTGTGTCATGTGAAGAGAAAGGGGGTTTAGGCAGGGTCTTATCCTTCTCCCCAGCCAAACTACCATGCAGAGCGCACCTGGAGAGGCCAAAGTGCTTCTGTTCTTGTGCACAGGATATGACATGGACACAGCACAGAAATAGCCCACAGGGCTCTTCACGCCTGGAGAGAATATTATGGCTCTATAGAGAAGGTATGAGAAGAGCTTATGTCCCTGACAAGCTTTAAAAACACATTTCTTTTTTTAGTCTAGGGTAGAAGGGAAAGAACAATTTTTCATGAAAAAACAGCCCAACTAGTAATATTTCACTTTATGATGAAATTTTTAAAATTATGAAACCCTTTCAATACTGCTAATCTTGCATGTTTCCTAAAGGATATCTTTAAACATCTTAAAGATACATACTTCCTCGTGAATTACGGTGAACAGAAAATTATGTTGCGAAGAAACCCTCCTGCTGAAGGAGAAATGTAATTTTATCATACTCAGCAGACATCAACTGTGAGGCTCTGAGATTACAGACAAAAATGGACTGAGAAGCTGGCTGGGTTCTGAGATGAGATGGGAGGAGGAATTCTCATCTCCAAATCAACCTTACAGATAATAATTGAAAACAGACCTGTCCAATTCAGATAAGAAGTAGAAGAAGCTTCATTTTAACAGTTCTTATTAAGTATTATTTCATATTTGTATATCCTGGTTTTAACATTATTACAAATATTTGGGAAAATAAGTGAAAATTAGTTTAAATCAAAGGTTGACGGTGTTACAGGGAAGGAGCTTCTTCCAGCATTAGAGGAGGTTTTAGAAATGTTTCTCTGAAAAATGTTTAAGGTATTAAATTTATTCCTAGAGTAATCAAAGTACATTTATGCAGAATGACTGGATTACGTAGAAATAGAATCATTTTCTCCTCCTTAAAATATATTTCTGCACAAATCAGAACTTCCAGGGGCTGAACAATTACACAAATAAAAATCATATATTTGCACATAAATAAAATACAAGTATGTGTTTATGTATGTGTTGTGCGTGTGCATGAAATAGCAGACTTCAACCATTCTTAGACAATTAGAACTTAGAAAAAAGAAGAATAGAAAGAAAAAAATGGAAGCAAAGCTTTTGTAAATTAGGAGAGGTTGAAAGGAGGGGAGGGGAACGGGAAAAAAAGAAGCAACTAGATATATTAGGTGCAAGTACAAATTCCTTATGATGAATGTTATCACTATGTACATCTAAAATGTGCCACTAAGTTAAAAAAAATAATTTAGCTAAGAGATAAAACATAGAGCTCTAAGAATTAATGAAGAGCCAATAGGAAAACCAGACATCACAACGAAATTGGAAAAAGTGAAGACAATGCAAAGAAAATAATGAAACAGTCTGAAATGCTGACCCTGGCTCCTGGAGAGGAGTTTATGTCTCTGCAAACACAAGGTGGGCCAGGAGAGGGCCAGCAGGGACCCCACCGCAGGGGGAAGCAACAGACCGGCAGTGCCAGCCCCAAGAGAAGGCCAGAGTTACTGTAAGCTGCAAATACACTGTGGGATCTTACTCTGAAAGAGACTTCTGCATGGAAGGCTACTGGTGGAGAAGAAATTCACTGTAATGTTTGCCATACTTTGGAGATATCAATCAGAAGCCATGATGGGAAGAGGCTTGTTGTTTAAAAAGGAACTACTAGGGCTGGGGATTTAGCTCAGTGGTTAGAGTGCTTGCCTCACAAGCCCAAGGCCCTGAGTTCAATCCCTAGCACCCACACACACATACACACACAGAAAAGTGAACTACTCCAGGAATCAGAAGTCACAGAACAAGTATACTCCAGTTCCTCGGGGTTCACACCACCACAGTGCCTGGTGGGAGACAACCACCAGAGGCAACTGCGAAGAAGAGGCGGGATAGTCACAGTTCCCCTAAGAAGTTTAAGAAGCAGCAAGATTAGGTTGCAAAGAACATGGTGGTCCTGCCCTCTATGGAGAGAAACCACACGCGGTTTTCTGAGGAGGACAGGTCTGAAGGACAGGTCTGATGCTAATGTGATAGACTGCCCGCCCCTCCTTCCAGCACACAGCTCCTTGGTCTTTTGCTTTCCCCATCTGTCAACCTGATTAGGGATACACCTTATTCTGGGGTGGACGGACAGAGAGGCTCCTGAAGCAAGGGGGCTACCTCAAGCCCAAAGCTTACAACATTATTCGGAGATAGCAATGACTTGGTGCACGCAGAAGGACACAGACACTAAGAGCCACTGGAGTGAACACAGCCCTAAGGCAGACACCATAGCTTGACTGACCACACCAGTGGGAAAGGTGGGACAGGACTCAGCATTCCTACAACAAAAAGTGGGCACAGTAATTAAATAGGCCCTAGTCATGATTAACAATCCCTCACCCATACTTGTTGGATTTTCCAATATCATAGTCCCTGGAGCAAAACCACTTAACTAAGAACGTGGAGGAATTTTTTTTTTTTTTTCGAAATCATTTCCTTTTCTTCATTTGCTTTCTGGGTTTTTGTTGTTTTGTTTCATTTTTTCCTATCTTTTGGGTTTTTTTTTTTCTTTTCCCTGTTTATCTTTTTTGTTATCTTTACCTAATTCTACTGTCATTTATTTTAATTGGATTTTTATCTCACTTGTTTCTCCTTCTGATCTTTTCTTTTTCAAATTTTGCTTCATGGTTATTTTCTTCTTGTAATGCCTATATTTTTATTATTATTACTATAAAACTTTATTACTTTTAGTTTTTTAGTTGACACTATGCTATTATTGCTGAATTCTTTTCTGTTGTTAATGGTGGTTCCTTTTAGTAAATACTTACTGTATGTCAGTATTTTGTTTGACTTTGAGTAAATGTTATTACTGAAGATCTCTTTTCTATTGTTAAAGATAGTATAGTTGTAATTCCCATAATCCAACCAGCTTCCATGGCCCCACCTCTGAGCACATGAGAGTTTCAGGGCCATTCAGATATAAACCATAACAGATAATCTTCAGGGGATCACTTCAATTATTTTGGATTTGTTTAAGCATACTTTATGGTCTAAAATACGGTGTATTTTGGAAAAAGTTCTGAATGCCGCTGAAAAAAAAGTGTATTCTATTGATTTCTGGTAAAACACTCTGTAATTACCTTTTAAGGGCATTTGTTCAATGCTGTGATTTAACTCTGATGTTTTACCATTGAATTTTCCCTTGTTGACCTGGCTAATTGTGAGAGTGGGATACTGAAGTCCTGGACTTTGATTGCATCAATGTCTATCTGCCCTTTTAAGTTGAGAATATTTTGTTTTCTGAAGTTAGAGATGCTGACATTTAGCACACAAATACTTACAATTGTTATCTCTTCCTATTGAATCAATTTCTTTACCAGTATGTAGTGTTTTTGTCTCTTCTGACCAGTTTTGGCTTGTAGTTTGCTGTGCTGTAAATAAGATAACTACTCCTGCTATTCTTCAGGCTTCAGTTGAGTGAAACATCATTTTCCAACCTTTCAGTTTGTCTATGAACTTACTTTAGGCAAAATATGGTTGCATTTTGTGTTTTGATCTAATCTGGCAGCCTTTGGGTAAAGGAGTTGAGACCACTGACATTAAAATTTATTATTGTAAGATGTTTATTGGATCCTGTCACTGCTTTATTTTTCTAGTGTAGATTATTTTTTTCCTTTTATCTGCTCTCTGTTAGATACACATTTTTCTTTGGGCTCTTTGGTCTCCCCATCTCCGTCTAGGATTCTTTTAAATATTTTCTACAATTCTGATTTACAGGTCATGCCTAGGAGAAAAGACTTGCAAAACACTTATCTAACAAAAACTATATCTAAAATGTACAATAAACTTTTATAACAATAATAAGACAGACTAGCCAATAAAAAAAACCAGTAACTGGTCAAAGTGAGATATACAGTGGTCGATAACTATACACAGAGGAGTTCAATAAGTAATCAGAAAAATAAAAATTAAAGCCATAATCAGATATATCTTCAGGCCCTCCAAATGGAACAAACTAAAAAAGTAAACATACAAGAGTTGGTGAGGATGTGAAGCGGTCAGAGCCTTATACATGACCAGTGAGAATGAAAACATGCGGTGCATCATTTTACTCATACTATCTTCATGAAAATACACACCTGGGACCTCCAAAGGTGGGGCAGAAATGACCAAGTGCTCCGATTGCTGCACTTTGATTTCTATCACAAAGCATGTGCTAAGGCCATGATTCCCCAGTATGCTTCCAGCCAGTGACGGAGTGTGACAGGGATACAAAGGCACGGCCTCCTCTGGCTGACGGGAAAATCATCTGCTCGCCCATATCATTTAAAGACACCCCATCTGTGACTTGTCTGCAACTTCTTTGGTGTCTGGAAGGCTTGCTTCCCTCTTTCCTTCACTTTACTGCAGGTTTTTTTTTGTAGTCAGACATCTCCTACAGCCTTCTCCCTATTGTTTCTCTCCCTATTTCACTCACACAGGTATTTTCTTAAATATATCTCCATTAATACCTCAAAGCACTTTTCCTTAGACAACCTAACACATCCTATGACCCAACAACCCCTAAAAGAAAGTACAAGTTTTAGGTTCTAAGCTATGAGAAAAGTAAAAACAGCAAACAAGTCTTATGTATAGAAAACTTCTATATGAATTTTCATACTGATATTAAAAGAGGGAGATAGTTAAAGTCTGATCATAGGAAGAACAGAGGTCTGGATACATAGCTGAGGTATGGATTGTTGATGGATATAAATATTTATAAATATTTCTTCAGTATTCGTATGTCTCAGGAAAACTTCACATGCCAATAGTGCTAGTACACTTGAAAACTGAATTAACTCTCCTTAGTACTGATTCTCATCCATTCGTTCTGTGGATATCAAGAGTCAAGTTACAGCTGTCACTAGTGCAAAATTTTCATCTGTTTCCCCACTCTCTGGATCTGTTTTTCTTATCCAGGCTCCATTTATATGATCCAAGAATGAGTAAATTATTTGCTATTTCTGTCACTGGATTTAGGATAACTTGGTATGTGATGCTCAGAGGCCAGCCTGATTTCTAAACATCTTTTTGAAACCTTAAAATGTAAGTTTAAAAAGTTCCCATAATCCTTTTGTTAAAGATACAAAAGATGTAATTAACTCCTTTAAATAGGGCCTAGTGCTCCCCCCAAAATAACAGAAAATTTAACACAGGAGAAGTGTTACCCAGAACATATAATTACTTTCTTTAATGCGTTTGTAAATAGTCTGTTGTATTTTAAGTAGTCAGATAGCAAAGAATCTAGATATTTTTAGTAACTAAGAATTTTTAGGTTTTTTTTTTAGTATGTGTGTACAGGATCTACATAAAAAGAAATTTTAAAAATGACTCAATTTTCTCAGTATTAGTATAGTATATCATTGTAGTCATGTACAATTATTGAGTTATACAAATATTTATTTTCCCTTATTTTCTTACAGAGAGACTTTGTTCAAGACATTACTTCTTTAAAAAGACTAAAAAAACACCTCTATTTTACAAAAAGGTACTAAAATTTGTCTTAAAATTAAATGCTTTATCTTTTGCATCAGAATTTATTTTTCCCCTAAACTTTAACAACAGTTTTAGACCACAGTGAATCTTGTCACTTAAACTAAAACTATTAGTGAATATTACTTTTATTGTCCGGGGCATATTACCCGCCCTATTGCCTGTTTTCAAAGGATAAAACTCAGATAAAGTAGCATGAATAAAGAAAGGCAAACAAAAAAAAAAAAAAAGAAAGAAAAAAAGACAAACAGAGAAGAAGACTTTGGTGGTGTCTACACCTATGCCCATACCCACTATACAACTTTGTGATTTCTTGGACAACTTGAACATCTAATAAGTATTCTATGACTGAATGAACGAACACTGACTCTAGGAACTCTTTTGATCTGAACTATTAATATTTAGTCTCCCCAAATACTGAATTTTCCTGAAAATATGCATTGCACATACTTGTCTAAGTAATTTTGTAAAATTAGGGGAGTCACAAAATTACCAATACTAGGAAACTATTAAATGTATTTAAAATGATGAACTTTAACGAGACTTCTTTCCAGGAATATCTAATCTATGAATAATTCTAGGGACTACTAGTGCCAGAAAGAACTCTGAAAAAAGATGACTTCTGTAAACCCAAATATCTAGAAGAATATCTTTTACTGATAGCCATGGTCTGGTCAGTAGGTTAAGTGAGGTTATTATGAAATAACTTTACAAATAATGTTACCTAATAAAATTTTTATTTCCTAGTAGTACTAATTAAGAGCACAACATTTATTTAGTGTCCTTAGGTATTTCTATATTGATTATCATTTATTTTGAACATGTGTATTAAGATAATTACTTCATGTATTTGATTAGTAAGTGAAAGTACATTCTATAACGCAATTTGAAATTTCAGTGTTGAACAATGATGCTGGGGTTTGTCCAAAACAAGCAGGCAAGCTAATACTATGATAGTAAGTAATACGCACATCTATTATACATATGCAGACATTTGTTTTTTCCTAGAGACTCTGAAACCTCAATACAATACAAAGAAATTTTATAGAATCAACTAACATATGGGGACATTTTTTCAAATTTTAATTTCCTTTTTGTTAAAGGTTAAAATTATAAAGAAGCATTATGTCTAAAATTTAATCACCAGAATTGTGTTTGTTATACTAACCCTCATTTTTTTTTTTTTTTTCAGTTCTGGGAATCAAACTCAGGGCCTTGTGCTTGCAAGGCAAGCACTCTAATCACTGAGCTAAATCCCCAGCCGGACTAACCCTCATTTTGACAGAATTTTTCTGTTTTTAATATGTCCCTTCACCCCTATTTAAGACACAGGGATTATTAGAAGTTTTGCCTTGAGCATGATTAGTGGCTTAGGTTAGAAATGACTAGGTTATTATGTGCAGGGGTTTTCTTTGTTTGTTTGTTTTTTTGTCAGATAATAAGCTTCAGTTCCCCCCATAGTCTATGTAAATACTTGTAGACGTCACATCTCATTTTCTCTGCTCTTAATGAATCATGTGATGTGGTGTTCGGATAGAACATAATAAATTATAGGGTATGGCTTCTGGCCAACAAAAATTGCCTTTACTCATGTTAAGACATCCTCATTAGTAGATCCTTCTGGATGTTATTTATGTACCACCCACTGCTGAGTCCTTAATCACTGCATTTTTCTTTCCCTGTTCTTGGAATGAGACGAAAAAAAAAAAAAAAAAAAAAAAAAAAA